>JADBJO010006725.1:125000-127774 GCA_016801955.1 Conus betulinus | reverse complement strand
CTGTTGTGACTTCCGTCCAGTTGGCGGTGACTTTGAGACGGACGATGCATGACGGTAGTGAGTACAGTGACGATGACGATAGATGTGAAGGCAACGATGACCGAAAGAAGAAAAACCCACATTAAAACACGTTCAATGACCAGCTCGGTGGGTCAGGTTAGAAGAGGGTAGTGCGTGGAGATTGTATGTGTAGGATTTGGTCATTGTGTTGTGTGACTTCAAACGGTCCTGGTACTTCATACTGAGTATCACACGTTCTCCACTGCTTAGGATGTACACGGTGTCAACTCATGATCCATTAACCCCTGTACCTGAACTCACCACACACACACACACACACACACGACACACACACACAACCCACACACATCAACAGCTGAGAGAGATAGAGGCGAGAGTAGGAGAGATGATAGGTTCCTTCAGAGATGTAAGAATCTGATGACGTCATCATGCGTAAAGTACTGTTTATGGGGGTGGTGAACAATCTTGTACACTGTGCGTGTTGTGTCCCATCTCTGCATGTCTTAAAGGTCTACTTTAGAGGTTTCGATAATTGGTCAGCTTATGCATAAATATGAAATGTTTGATAAATTGGTAAAATAAACATCCGATTCGCTCCCGATCACACGAAATCGATCCGCGAAAGTGGGCATTTTCACCTGTAATGAAGAAAACGGGAGGTAATCAACTAAATCTTGGCATGGCTTAACTGCTCTTGGATATGACGTCACAGGAGTGTCGGCGACGGCGACAGAAAGCGATTCTGATGGTTCTTGCTACACATCTCGCTCGGAATGTAATTTATCATGTAAAAGCGGTGGACTATGATTGCGGCAGCCAAAGTGACTCTGGGGATGTTTCTGCAAAGGCCTTTACCTTATCAGTTTGAACGCTAAGTTCTTTTTACCACGTCAGTTCCATCTGGACCACGTAAACGAGCTATTCACTTCCAGCTGAACGCCCGAACACAGCATTCCGAAGGCGTACGGACTTTACCGAAGTCTCGAGGGAGACTACCGACTGACTTCTTGATGCGATCACGCGTGGACGGCGAGCGGAGGTTCTCCTTCCACAAGCCTTAACGCGTTCATTCAATTTTAACAAGTGTGATCTGTCCATAGATAAGAACAGAATAAACGTGCGACCATCGTACTCATCTGTACGAGCTTACCACTCCGCATTCAAAGTATACGCGCACAGTGCAGACGAAGTTTTTGAGCCACTCGAACGGGCTCGGCAATTGTCGGACTAGCTCGTTTTCTGTGTCCAGGTGGAACTGACGTGGTAAAAAAAAAATTAGCAGCCCGGCATGGTTGCACGAACCGAATCCACTTCTTTCGAGTATCTGGATCAGATGGAAATGGGTGCAAAGAATATCCGTCTCCTGCCGAGCTGCTGCACTCGCCTACAGCACAATATCTGCCACCCCCTCGTGACTTTTTTAGGCTGTGGGGGATCGCAGCTCATGTTCATTTCACTTGGCGTTGCCATGTTGTGTAGGCCGCGGCCGAGAGCCACTCCATCAAGTGACGTCACGGTTTTCGGTCTTTCGCGCGGGATTTGAACAGGTGTGTAAAAGTTGTTTTTTAATCTGTTAAATTCTTCCGGCGATTAAAAGAAAAACGAATACCATACTGCAGTTATATGACATGTAGACCTATTTTTAACAAATTATCGAAAATCTCTAAAGTAGACCTTTAAACCTCACTCCAAGATATATCACCCCTCACACATTTTTCTTCACGACTATCCTAAAGCTCTGCTTCTGTTGCCTGTCTTCTGTAATGTCTGTTTGACAGGATCGAAAAGGTCTGAACGATAATTGAGGTGGCTCGTTCTCATCTACCGTTGTATGCATATTATACACACACACACACACACACACACACACACACACACACACACGTGCTCGACACTCGCGCGCACACACACGCACGTGTACACACACACACGGCTTTCATTCATCAAATTACTCACCTGAGACACGTCTGTCGAGTTACGTATCATTCTAGTACAAAAATTGTTTTATATAACGTCATATTGAAATATTTACATCTCTTTCTCTCAGTACCTTACCTGCTAGCACTCAGGGCGGATGTCATTTTTCTGAAAGAAGACAAATAAAGCGGAAAATTTCAACTATAACCATGACAGCTTCTTGTTCTTGTGCTTTTTTTTCTTTTTGGAAATATATATATATATATATATATATATATATATATATATATTTTAAATTATAAACAAAGCTTGCTCTTACGTCTTAGATTGAAGAAATAGGGGGAGGTAAGCATTCATATCTGCAGTGGTAAATAATTCTGCCCAACTAACAGTATGTGCTGAGTAGGTGAATGGAGAATAGTAAATGCTTCTCAAATTGAACCTTCAGCAAACTTATAGTCTCCAAGGAATGCACAATGTCCAATGGGGAAGAAACTCACTAACATGTTTCTCCTCGGTGACCGCAGGAAGTAGTAACTTAAATCCTCTGGGTTTTTTTTTTCGGTTTTAAGAAGAATGCTATCCCAGAAAAAGGCTAGTGTGCAATACCGCAGTATGTTTGTTGAGTTTTAAAAAACCAACCAAAGGTGCCACCTAGAAGCAAACTAAAATCATGAAAGAGCAAAACAACTACTACATTTCTTGTGAATAGTAGAAAATATAAAAAGATAACTTCTTAGACACAAGTGCTGAGGGCCAATTCTTGGAATGAATCCGCTAGGGACTAAATTACAATAAACTAATAAATTCCAAGGGTAAGTAACCGAGCACCATTC
>JADBJO010006725.1:112500-122500 GCA_016801955.1 Conus betulinus | reverse complement strand
TCACCAAGGGCATAGGCATGAAGAGATAATCGAAACTGAGATCACCATGAGAGCAGAGCTCAAAGGGCCCAGAATTGAGGCATGTGTATGATGATCAGTGAGAATGAGGATAACGAAGATGATGCTAGGGTTTTTTTTCTTTCTGGTCTGAGACTGCATGACAGGGACGTACGCTACACTTACATTCATCCTATTTTCGACCTGCAGCGTCGGTCAGGAAAGCTGACCACTCCCAGAAATACATGCATTAAGTCGATGATGTTCAGGGCCAGATTCGGAGGGGAGGGGGGGGGGGGACTTTGGTACTACAGCACCCCCCTTTAGCTAAAAAAAAAAATATGTAAAACCCTCGGCTTAAAACGCTATCAATAATGTCTCCCCAGCTCACAGGAGATGCCACGAAACAGCTTTTAAAATGTGAAAAACCAATTTTCAGCCGGGGGGGCTTTGCCCCCCTGGTCCCCCCACCGGGGCTTTGCCCCTAGACCCCACCGGGGCCTAGGCGGCCCCTGGACCCCGCCTAAAACATTTACCAGCACCCCACCTTAAAAACTCTGTGATCCAGCCCTGAGGTTCATCTTCTCGAAGATCCTGAATGGAACATCTCCCTTTTTACAATGTAAAACTCTTCCATATTCTTAGAGTTATCAGCCTAATGCAGGTGATTATGTGCACCAGCGCCCACGTACTGTCTTCACTAGCGTCACAGAGATTTGTTAACACTGTTTCTGTGGTACCTAGGGAGAATTTGAAGTAAAAGTTACAAAGTATTTCTTGCTAAACAGATACATGCAAAAGGTGAAAACAGCAGTTACCTCACCAGAGTACACAAACAAGTAACGTTACTAACTGTACTATCTCTTACTTGAACAGAGACACAAATAGGCACACGTTGTAGTTTTCTCTTACCTGAAGAGACAAACAAATAGAGTCACGTGTTGTATTGTCTCTTACCAGAACAGACACACAAATGAAGTCACAAGTTGTATCATCTCTTACCTGAACAAATACACTTATAAAGTCAACAGTTGTAGCATCTCTTACTTGAACAAATGTTCATCATCTCTTACTTGCACCAGCAGACAAATAAAGTCACAACTTGTATCATCTCTAACCTGTACAAACACAAAAATGAAATCACGAATTGTATCATCCCTTACCTAAACACACAAATGACGTCACAAGGTGTATCATCTCTTACCTGAGCAAACACACAAAATGACGTCACAAGTGTATCATCTCTTACCTAAACAAACACACAAAATGAACGTCACAAGGTGTATCATCTCTTATCTGAACAAACGCACAAATGACGTCACAAGGTGCATCATCTCTTACCTAAACAAACACACAAATGACGTCACAAGGTGTATCATCTCTTACCTGAACAAACGCACAAATGACGTCACAAAGTTTATCATCGCTTACCTAAACAACACACAAATGACGTCACAATGTGTATCATCTTTCATCTGAACAACACACAAATGATGTCACAAAGTTTATCATCTCTTACCTGAACAAACACACAAATGACGTCACAATGTGTATCATCTCTCATCTGAACAAACGCACAAATGACGTCACAAGGTGTTATCATCTCTCACCTGAACAGACACACAAATGACGTCACAAGTTTGTATTATCTCTTACCTGAACAGACACACATGGATTCGGTCTGACAGTCCCTGTCGAACAAAGACAGCCATGTTGATGACGTTGGTGATGACGCCACAAGTCACGAGAAGAGGGAGGAATCCCGGCATACACTCCGAGATCCACCATTTCCGCCACGAAGGGACTTAGCACATTTCGTGGACTGTCACAGGGTATGAATAAAGGGAGGGGAACTGGGTGTGTCAGTGAGTGCTGTTGGTGTTACTGCTCACGTCAAATGACGTGTTTGCCAAAGACTTCAATCGTACAAGGTTTGTGATGTTCAATAAACTCCAAGAGACGAAAGACAACGGATTTAGATTCTCACGAGAATATGGATCCTTAGGCAACAGACTAAGATCCTGACCGTATAGTAGAGAAGAGATGTTTGTCCATGCTAATCCTACGCTACACACGATCTAACTCTGGCTTTCGTGTCTTTCTGGGCAAACTCTATCTGACTCGTCGGCTTGATGTTCGTTGCTCCGGTGTAGTCTATGGAGGCCCTCGTGGCCTTCTTTGCGGCGTTGGGACCGTCGTGTGAATGCCGGAGCCGAATTACTGCCTGCTGCCTCGAGGCGAAAGCCGAGGGGTGCCGACGACTGAGGTGGTTTGACGTACTGCGATCATGCCTTGAGGTCTCTCCGGGGGGGCGAAGAGTTCAGTCCGGCAGGAGGGACATGGTCTCGCTTTCCCCGTAAGTGAGCCGGATAGCCTTGGTCGGGATGAGCGGACAGGTACTACAGTAACCCAAACAGGGCGGGACGGAGAAAAAATAAAAAACCGGTCATCACCACAATAACTGAACCACGTGTGCCTTGCTAGCCTATAGGAGTGCCTTCCTGGCTAGGGACTGGGACACCCCCTGTGCGTACGCCTAAAAGATACGACTACAGAAAGGGGCTGGGCGAGACGACCAGCAGGCAGTGCAAACTACGACGGCGAGCAGGAATGTGAGGTGGGGGGGGACATTGGGAGACCACTATGAAACCGGCGTTGCAAAAGGTTCAACAGCACGAGATATTATATTAGAGAGCGTTCCTGTTCGGTCGAGCAGGGATAGCTCTGAGATGCCAAGGTGGCTGGCCCCGGTCGCTGCGCGTCCTGCCGGGGTTAGCATCCTCAATGACTACGTCGACAAGTCGGTATGCCGTAACTGAGGCTTCGCCTACTAGAGCGCCGCCAAGCGGGCACAGGAAAGAAACAGGGGGGGTAATGCGCGACGTCCGTGCTCGTCCCATAGATCGAGACGGACTCGAGCATTGACAGAGAATCACATGTGTGGTGTTGGGGTGTGCGTGGCGTGCGTGAGTGGCGCGCGCGCGCGCGCGCGCGGTCTGCGCTTTGCATGTGGGCCTGTTTGATTGTTTTCGCCTGTGAGAGACCAGACAGGTTCTGGTCGTGCCAACCGACGCTCATTTCAGAAAGAAAAGGGCGGGAGCGTCGGACCCCGGCCCAGCGCCATGACTCCGTGAACCCTCCCGCCGATTCGAAGGTGTCCAGTAGTGTAGGGGGAGTTCAAACATAAGAATCCGTGGTAGATGGAGCGTGGTCTGGGGTCCTCTGGAGGGCCCACCTGTAAGCCGGGCTATTGCATCGGGCGCGGCTTTCATGGGGACGCGGAGCGTGGGCTGGGCCCAGACGGGGGAAAGCTCACCGTCTTGTCCGCGCTCACGCGGACTATAGCAGACCCCTAAGACTGACGGGCCAAGTGTGCCGTCAGTAGACGGGCTTATATAGCGGATGTCGTTGATTTTTATGTATGGACGCCAGTCCAACATGGGGTCATGTTGCGACGCTCCAACCCGAGCGACCTGCTCAGTCAAGGCAGCGTGGCTGCTCATGGGTTGTGTTGTGCTCCAAGAACGAGCTTTCGACCCGGCATTGGCTCCTGTTGGATTTGCCAGGTTCCGAGCAGGTGGATGGTCTGAGAGCGGGAAGGGGGGAGGGACGGGGACTGGAGCGTGTGGAAGCAGGATTGGGCGTTGTCGCACCCAGTCCACCTTTGTAATAATCCGTTGGCCTCAGTTGTCTCACACACGCGCTGCCGCGTGTCGCGCGCGCACTCACACCCATTCGTAACTACAGTGACTAGGTGCTAAATTTTCGGTAAGCCTCTGGTCATAGGCGAATTTGAGCGCTCGCATTCAAACTGTATCCCTGACCATCGCGTTCCCTCGTGGGGCCGCATATGCTCCTAAGCTATAGAGCGCCCGAGTACTCGTAGCTTGGTTGTAGGTCTGTTGGTTTGCCAGGATCGAGACTTCTCCGTGCCGGGCCGTGGCGTGGTAGCGAGCGGGTGGATGGGCTTCCGTCGGCAATTATACCATGGGGGTCGGACCCATGTGTCTCGCCAACACACGTTTCCTGCGGGTCGTTAATTAGACCATAACCGAGCTTGCTTGCCGTGACGTGTGTAGTTCTAGTGCTCACCACATAAACTGCTCAGTTGCCCTACAGCCACGAACAAGTTTCCCGCCGCCACGCGTATCGAATGAGAAGTCCCCAGTTCCGTTGGGGTGCCGGTCTGGTATGTGGATACACTGCTTACAACATTATGCATGGCAGCTCGGCTTGTCAGAATGGAACATTAATGAAGAAAGAAAACAGAAACTTAGATGTCGCACGAATAGTGCGAACACTGTCCTGGACCATTATGACCTCGGTCTAACCGACTATAGGTGAACACACTTTGCAACTCCTTCAGTCTGGCTGCTAACGAACAATGTATCCGCGGAGCCCGGTTGTGTACATCTGGTGCTGGATTTGGAAAGCGTCTTATCGAGAGCTTCGTGGTGCCTCGAGCTAGGAGGCGGCTTTCTCTAGACTGTAAGGTTTCTCATTATAATAGTAGTAAAGAACATGATGGATAGCTAGAAACTGCATAAGTCTGCATTGATACATATCACTCCTTTACTTTCATGCTTGGGCATCGTTTCTCACAGTGATGGAGTATTCGACATCGTATGCTGTAAGCTTAAAGAGATGAAACATGGAACTATTTTCTGGCGACGTGCTCCGTCTTCTTGTTTCAGGGTCTAAGTGCATTTAGTCAGAAAATCTGTGTGCCAGCCAAGTTATATTCTTGTGATCCTACACAACTGGTGACTTTTCGAGATTGTCGCTCGGCGTATAATCACACCCTAATCCTTTGACGTTGTAGGCGTAACTGGTGATATTCCCTTGAGTGTGCATCGTACATAAGCAACATTGGGGACGCATATCGTTTGACTTGTAATCGCGTCTTCTTGTTGGTTGGGTGTAAGCCATACCACAGGTTCTTCTCTTTCTACGGGGTAGATTGAACTTCGAATCCTCAGGGCATGTGCACGTCGAGCATCAATGTGTGCCGGCACTTGTGTCGTGTTAAGTGTGTATCGCTGGTCAGTACCGTCGAGGGTGTGGAGTGGCTCGTGTGTTGGTGCGATGTAGGCGTGCCGCCGCGCCGATGCCGCGCGTGCTGCTTGTTGCGGTGAGCACGGGTGGCTAACCCGCCAGCCGTTTGTCTGTCCTTTGGCACTTGAGTGATCTCTATTCTTCCCATGGTGCGTGACACTGGAGAACATGTTTTGTATTTCAAACAAGAGCGGTCATAGATCGGATGTCCCGAGTCCGGCAACTAACGAGCGCGATATGTGAGGGTAGAGGTGTCACGCGACACGCGGGACCAGGGGGTCGGATACCGGAGGGGCAGCACCTACCAGAGTGAAACAATCAGTCGCTATGACCGTCTAGAACTGAAAAGATATTAGCTCGGGAGAGAGAAACGTATGATTGGCAAGAGTACGGACGAAGCCAAGAAGTAAGAAACATGGATAACAGGAATAACACGAAAGAACGACTAGGCTAAACACCACGCCACCGCACAGAAGACGCCAACGGACGCGAATATCACTAGCCACGTTACTCCGATCACAAACAGCAAAGAGAGCAATAATACTACAAGGAAACCAAACGATAAACAGACACCATACGAAACGACTACGGATATCGATACCACCCACACCATTGAAAAAAGAAGCAACCTGAAACCAGCGGTACGTAGCAGGAACTACGACCGCAAAACCGGGATTCACAGGTTTCGATCAGGCTAGTAATAAGACCCAGAAGAAAGGCAGGGGGCTAGCGCCGCGCTAGCGCAGCATACGATCTCTGACAAACAACAACACACACCACATTGGGAGAACGTGGGCAATTACCACCCTTCGTTTGGTTTCTTGGTCGCACCGGCCGGCGGCTCGGGTGCGGTTGGATCTATTTTTGAACCCGTGGGGTGAAATAGCTCAGCCGAACGGAATGCCCCGGAGCAGGCAGGACGATGTGACTGGTTCTGTCTTTAGGATGGGTTACAATTGTTCACACAGGCTACTGCTAGTGAAGGGTTTGATATTTTAAATTGTTTCCCTGATTTTTCGTTCTTATTTCCTTTCTTCCCTCGTTTTTCATTCCGCCTGCCTCCACCCCTTTCTGTCTGTCCTATCTATCTATCTATCTATCTATCTATATATATCTATTCTATCTATATTTTTATGTATATGTGTAAATAACACTATAACCGAGGTTCCGTGTGTGAAACGCACACATAACATCTTGCACACACGTAAATTTCCATCGCCAACTTTCGGGAGAGAAGGCGAGAAGTTAAGAAGTAGGTTTAAAAATAAGCTTAAAATCTACAACGTTGTTTCTTGCATGCTCGTGCAATCATCAGGAGAGAGAGAGAGAGAGTGAGAGAGAGAGAGAGAGAGAGAGAGAGAGAGAGGAGAGAGAGAGAGAGCATCGCTCGGTGGAGCCGACCGAGTACTGTTTTTAAACTGTCGTTGGTTTTTTACAACCATCATCTTATATATATATATATATATATATATATATATATATATATATATATATATATATATATATATATGTGTGTGTGTGTGTGTGTGTGTGTGTGTATGTGTGTGTGTGTGTGTGTGTGTGTGTGTGTGTGTGTGTGTCAGGGCAGAAAAACCCACATGACTCTAATAGGATTCGAACCCACGACCTCCCAGCCGGGAGTCCGCGATGCTAACCATTTCGCCACGGCGGCTGGTAGGCCTAACATTTTTAATTGTTCCCTTGATATATCTTATGATTTGACGAGATATAGGGTGACAGTAGGAAGTTGTAGTTAGAGAATGTGAATCGAGAGGAGTATGAGGAGAATGGAGTGAGTAGAACGAAGAAAGAATATGTAAACCGATATGTGATCGGAAAAAGTCATCTAGTTTAATCACTGTATTATTGAAAAAAAAAAGTGTTGTTTATCTTTTTCCGTAAAGTATCATAATGTGTGAGTGTTGGTGAGCTCTGGAAGTGAGCAATGAAAATTACTGTGCATATAAATTGTCTGAAAATGTATTCTGATTCTTGTTGTGGAAAGATAAAGAGGGACGAACGGAAATCGTTCCTTGATATGTGATTAGGCACGTCTAGTGATGATGTGATATGATATAAACGTTCTTTTCTTGATAAAATGTGACAAACGGAATTCGTTCCTTCGTTTACAATGATTGCTGTGTGTGTTTGTGTGTGTGTGTGTGTGTGTGTGTGTGTGTGTGTGAGTGTGTGTGTGTGTGTGTGTGTGTGTGTGTGTGTGTGTGTGTTTGTGTTTTGCTGTCCCAACCTCTGCGTCACCTCAGAGGCAGTGCACCGCGCCGCTCATTCCGACACCCCGTCCACAGCCACAGCCCCGGTCGGCCCCGTCGCAGCCCCGGCACCGGCAATCCACAGGGAGCAGTCAATGTCAAGTCGTCAATCTTGGTACTTTGAAAAAAGAATCCATGTGGAAATCCTTTCTTTCAATACAACAGTCATGGTGTTAATCAAAGATGCACCCACTGTATTGAAACTTTGTAGATTCTGTTATCGGTATTTTCCCCCAAATTCCAGTGAAATGTATTATGTAAAGAGTGGCTGTTAGTTAGAAACAAGAACGACAAATGTGTTGGAAGTAGCTGATAGATAATCAAGGTAGCTATCAGTTCCGCCAGGTGTCGGTGAAGCCCCGTGTTCGACCTGGAACTGACTGCCATCCGGGTGAAGCGTGCAGCCCGTGTCCAGCCACTGTCTCTACCCCCCCGCCGGGATATTGGGAAGCTGACCGCGGGTCAGTAGACATCGTATGAGCGCTGTCAACCGGGTGTGGCTCCGCTCTGTGGGGGGAGAGGGGGAGGGGGGAGGTGTCGAGAGCCTGTCCGTGAGGTCAGCAACGAGTTGGAGTGTGAAAGGGCTTCAGAGTTCGTCGGGACGACGACGTGTGTTTTCTTCTGCTGTGTGGGAGTTCCTGGAAGGACTCCACGAGGCTGCCTCCGTGAGAGGTTTCGTTTTTCCGTCGTGTCGACGTGTGTTCTGGTGTGTGGGAGTTCCTGGAAGGACTCCGCGAACTGCTTTCGTGAGTGACTCCTCCTCTCTGTGTGAAGACTGTGTGATTCGGGCCGGACGCGGCCAAGTGCATAGACTGTCCGTGATGATACTGCTGTGGGTGCTAGCCTGACCTGCTGTGTGAAAAGAAATGTGTTGTTGTGACTGTGTAGTACCTAGTGTTGTTGCGCGCCCTTTGGTCGTGGCGTAAACAAATTGAAACATTTGATTACCCTTATTATGTATTATGCACTTGTTTTTTGATTTGATGGTTCAAGCAGTAAAAAGGAAAAAAAAAGTATAAACTTAACTTATTGCCTGGTTGTCTATGTTCGTGTGATGTGGGTGTGTATAGGGAAAAGTTGTACACGCATCCAAACTTTTTCAGGTGAGAGTCAGCAGCAAAACACGCACCGCACACCATCCGTCACAATTAAATAGGTATTCAATAGTTTATATACGCTTAAAACAGTCATGGACTACATATTTAGATGGAATCGATGCTAAGATATTGACGATCGCTTCAATGGCTATTGCTGATACACTCATTTAGGTTTATGATTTATGTATTGACAAAAGCCAATTTCCCTTAAAATCTAAACAAGCGAAAGTTATACCTTCACATAAAACAGGCGATCGTGTCCATCCCTCAGACTATAGACCTACCTCAATATTATCTTTTTGTCGAAACTATTCGAAAAACATGTTCAAACATACCTTTACTTTTATCTAAAATATTACAATGTCATTCATGAAAATCAGTCAGGTTTTCTAGAAAAATCACTTTAATCACACTTTCTCTGGTTCAGTTCATACTCGATACTTACTTGATACTTAATGTATTGGGGTGTTTGAGGCCTTTTTACAAGGCCTGTTCACCACTCCTGTTCACAAGTAGACTGGCGTGTGTGGCATGGCAAAAGCAGCCTAGTTGTAACAGCTGTGGTCGAATTTGTTTGGCAGACTTCCCAATGGGCATCCAGTCTTCTTTCAAAGGCACTAATGCTCGGGGCCGTCACCACACTACCTGGAAAGCTGTTCCATGTGGACACCACTCGCTGCGCGAAGAAGTTAGAACGCATGTTTAGTCTGCAATGTCCTTTCTCTAGTTTTAGAGAGTTCCCTCTAGTGTCTCTACCTTGGTGGAGCTGGAATTGTGGTCTGTCTGTGTCATATAAGCCTTGCATGAACTTAAAAGTGTCAATCATGTCGCCTCTATGTCTGTGGTGTTCCAGGCTTGGCAGCTTAAGTGCTGCTAGGCACTTTTGTTGCTGGCCTTTGAACATCCTCCAGATCCGCACACAGGGTTTTGAATCTTGGCTGCCATACACAGGGTTTTGATACTTGGCTGGTTATACCGCGTGACCGTACTCAAGGATTGGCCTCACAAGGGACTTATAGAGTTGGACAAAGGTTTCTGGGGTAAGGTGATCAAAAGACCTTCTGATGACCCCAAGGATTCTATTGGCCTTTGCCGTTGCTTGTGCCACATGGTCCTTGAAACTAAGGTCCTTGTCCACCAACACTCCCAAGTCTCGCTCTACTTCACTCTCTTCCAGTCTGATAGTGCAATTCCTCACCCTCAGAGTTTTTGCTGTTCATACAGTATGTTGCCTCTGTTTTGGGGTTACCAAGCCTAATCACACTGCATTTTTGAGGGCGGAACTTTAATTGCCAATCGATTGACCACTTCTGGGGTCGGTTGAGATCCTCTTGGAGAGTTTGCTGCGCATCACTGTTTTCGTTTCGGGCGAAGATTTTTGTATCATCAGCAAAAACCTCAGCATGACTCCGGACGTGTTGGGGCAAATCGTTGATGTACAACAGAAAAAGAACAGGTCCCAACACACTAGCCTGTGGGACGCCACTGGTCACATCTGCTTGGCCTGACTTTGTTCCGTTTGATATTGACGCACTGCACTCTGTTGGTCAGGAAATCGTGGATCCATTGAAGGACTTTACC
>JADBJO010006725.1:95000-107500 GCA_016801955.1 Conus betulinus | reverse complement strand
GGTTTTCAGGTCGTGGAGTCTTTTTTCCTCCCCTGCTGCCTGCCTTCACGGCCAAGCATCTGCTTCAGAGTGGACCGAAACTGTGAACTCTGGTTCACATAAATCAGAAAGTTGATGGAGGCGTTCGAGGCCTCGAGCAGGAGCGTGAAAGAGATGGAGACCTTGAAGACGTTGCACAGATGGCCGGTGATGAGAAAGCCCGGCAGACGACTGACCAGCACCATGGCGCGCGTGACGGACGGAATCATGCAGGTCAGGTAGAAACAGCACACGGTCAGCAACATCCGGGTCAGCAGGATGTCCTTCTTCTCCACTGACGTCATGTTGGACATGGTCTTCCGCCGCCAGTTGGCGGCCGCTCTGAGGCGGACGATGATGGTGATGGTACAGAAAGTGATGATGAAGAGGGAGAGCAGAAAGGGGGGATGATGGACACCAGGTACAGGTCCAGGAGGTCCATGAACAGACGGTTATTCAGGTAGAAGGGGGACAGGCGGGAGATGTAGGTGGAGGTGTTGGTCAGGGGGTCTGTGACCTGAATCGTCTGGTATTTGACAGAGAGGGTCACGTTCTCCACAGCCAGAAAGGTCACGCCGACTGTCGCGATCATCACTCCGATATACCTGGGGAAGTAAAAAAAAAAAAAAAGTGATAGAAAGAAAGAAAAAAAAAAAGGTAAAGAAAGAGAGAAAGAAAGAAGGAAAGAAAAAGAAAGTAGGAATCAGGAAGGAACTAAAAAAGACATCACAGGGAGTATGGTCCTTCACTATATGTGTGAAGGTGGTAATGTCAAAAGCCATAGAAAGTGTAATTCAGATGAGAACGAACGTGTGCGTAAAAAGTGTACTCGTGTATATTTTGGTAGAGCCAATTGCTCCGTACGTGGTCCGTCTCTGTCTGTCTGTCTGTCTGTCTGTCTGTCTGTCTGTCTCTCTCTCTCTCTCTCTCTCGCTCTCTCTCTCTCTCTCTCTCTCTCTCTCTCTCTCTCTCTCTCTCTCTCTCCACCACACTTTGGACATGCAATGGCTGAAACAAAATCGAGAGTTTTCTTTCTTTCTACGGACGCAGCGCTTCGTGTTGTTCACATGCTTCATCCATGGCTCCAAACATGCACACCTTCCACGACAGCTGAGAACCACGCTCTCCTCTTTTCTTGCAGTCAGCAATCGGAAAGTAGCAGCAATGCCTTCATGGCGCCTTACTGGACCACCAGGTTTACATTGCCGATGCCAGCCGAGAAAAGATGACATAAAAAAAGATAATAAACACGACTGTCTAGGGAGCGAAATCTCTTACAAAGGGCCTTAAGCGCTTTAGACGACAAGAATTTTGAGCGTGATGGATAAATAGATTATTGGCTGATTGGCAATAGCGGTCTCACCTAGCGCAGATGTTTGAACTGTGAATTGTAGGTCAAGGTTGTCAGGTAACTATTCTCATGTGACAGTAGGCATCCAAGGCGGTGAAGACCCTCCCGAGTTCGAATCTTCGTAATAGAGAAAGGGAGACAAATTTATCCACTGGGACCTCGGAGCATCAAGTGAGTGCTAAAGGTTCAGTCAGCTGAAGCTACTTAGGAACAAGACCGAGCACATTACCTTGAAGAACAGGAGTCTTGGGCTTGGTCAGTTGGTATTGCCGTAGGGCACTGTGTTGATGCTTTATCAGGCTGGTTGGAATGCGTGTGGATGACGTTGTTGTAGCTTTCAATAGGATATTTACTGGGGGAATGTGCCCCCGAGGTTGTTGAGAATTTCAAAGTCCATTTGGCGAGAAGTGGTTGTTTGCTAAGTATTACGTAGGAATATGTGTAAATGCTGATGGGTGGAAGAGTGCAGCTGGAGGGGAATCTTTGTGGATGTGAACAAGGTGGCAGAGAAGCAATATGGACAAAGGCATGACCGAGGGGATATTCTTTGCTTAAATCGCTGTATAAACCGAGCGTGGAAAAACACAACACGGAGAGAGAGAGAGAGAGAGAAAAAAAGTGACCCCATGTGGTCTTGGCGACAGAAGTGGAAGCAAGGTCTTTAACGCATGGTTTGAGCATCAAAGAAAAGTTGAGAAAGAAAATCTGAGATCGAAAACCCTGAGGTGGGTGAAGAAGAAAAGAAGACCTCCACGTCAACGAAGATTAAGTCCCAAACCCACAGATGAATGAAGAAGAAAAGAAGACTTCTGCGTTGAAGAAAAGTCCCCAGAGACGACCATAGAGACCCCAGTCCTGGAACCTGGTACCAGACAATCCAAGAATGTGTCACCATCACTCATCTCTGAAACAATTTGCCGTGACTTGTTCGAGAACTGTGGTGTGGTGTGCAAACGTGGCCAGGTAAGAATCCATTGTAGTATATATCCCGAGATTAGGAAGCATTGATCTCTTACGTTTTGACTGTATTTTGTGTATTGGATTTTTTTCATGTGAAATCATAAATAAACTATATTTCTTGTTGTCAGTCGTGTCAGAAGAGAAGCAAGTGCGTGACACCCCATTCATAGACAGAGTGGAATGTTTGGTGGGTACATGAATGCACATATGCGTGTGTGTGAGCGCAGAGACAACCTTGGTGTGTTAAGCCTGACTAGTACATCAACTCGGTTCACTTAAGCAATACTATCACGATTTCTACCGTCCCGGGCACACAGCAAAATCATCATGACGGCTCTCCTCGATTCTGCCATTCTTTCCTCTCTCAGCTGCAGACTACTAAAGGCACTCCCCTGCCTTATCATGGTCCATCTTGAGTCAGGCCAACCCTCGAACGGCGATGGAGTGGGCATGATTTGCTCCTCTCCGGGACCTTCTCTTCAAACAGCATGTTGACAGAGAGATGGGACTCCTGATGCCAAATATCAGACAGAAGTGAGAACATCATTTCCCCAAGACATTCATCTCCGAGATCACCTCGGGATTGAAAAATAGATTACGCGGCTTACGTCCTCCCCCCTTCTCTCTGTAAATAAAATTCTCCTGCCCTCGGCAACCTTACGCTTGACTATCACTTTCGCAACCAATGTCCTATGTCCTATGGAGAAATCTCATGCCTGTAATTGCTACAATTCTGAAAAAAAAAAATCCCGTAGCTGATTGCAAAGTGTGATCTTTGTGTCATAGAGCCCCTTTCAGGTTTTTCCTAACATCAATTATAATCCACAGAAAAGCACGGAAATACATTAAATTATCATCAGGAAAACATGAAAAACAATCAATCATTATCCTCAGGAAAGTAGGCAACAGTTTTTATTATCATCACGAAAATAGGAAACACTATAATTATCATCAGGAAAACATGAAAAACAATCATTATCTTCAGGAAAACAGAGAAAACAGTTATTATCCTCTAAAAAAAAAAAGGGGGGGGGGGGGGGGGGGAAGGGGGAACAGTTATTATCGGGAGCCGGAATAGCTCAGTTGTAGAGAGCGCCTGACTCGCAATCTTGGTGATCCTGGGGTTGCGGGTTCGAACCTCCGCTGGAGCGTTTCGGTACAGGGGAATTTTTCCCTCGGAGTTAACATTGGTTCTGACTCCATTCCCCATACAGTCCTTCGAATGAGACTATAAACCGAGGTTCCGTGTGTGAACGCGCGCATAACATCTTGCACACACGTAAAATCCCATCACCAACTTTCGGAAGAGTAGGCCAGAGTGGCCGTTGGTGTGGATGACACGTTACACATAGCATGCACCCTGAGTGAGAAATGGAAAGAATGAAGGAAGTAAGGAAAATGAGTGGTCGATATTGAACGATACTGACTGGATGACACGGGAAACGACTGAATGAAGCGCCAGCTGGCAGCTCTTCAGTCGGCACTACCCAGGTAGGCAGCCCGTTGTGTAAACGAGTGTTGATTGTAAAGCGCTTAGAGCTTGGCGTCTAAACAGTTATTATCCTCAGGAAAACAGGGAAACAGTTATGATCGTCAAGAAAACAGGGAAACAGTTATTGTCCTCAGGAAAATAGTGAACACTATTATCATCCTCAGGAAAACAGTTTTTATCTGCAGAAAAACAGGGAAACAGTTTGTTAGCCGCAGGAAATCGGAGAAAAAAATTATCCTCAGGAAAACAGGGAAAACAATTATTATCCTCGGGAAAACGGGGAAAAACAATTATCGTCCACAGGAAAACAGGTAAATAGTTATTATCCTCAAGGAAACAGGGAAAACAATTATTATCCGCAGGAAAATGGGGAAAACAGTTTTCATCCGCGGGAAACAGGGATGCAGATATGATCCTTATGAAAAACTGTGTAAACAGTTATCATCCTTAAGAACACAGGGAAAATAATCATTATCCGCAGGAAAACGTGGAAAACAGTTATTATCCTCAAGAAAACAGTTATTATCCCCCCAAAAATAGGGAAAACAGTTATTATCTTCAGAAAACAGGAAAAAGAGTTATTATCCTCAAGAAAACAGGAAAACAGTTATCCTCAGAAAAACGAGAAAACAGTTCTTATCCAGAGGAAAACAGTGAGAACAGTTATTATCCTTAGGAAAACATTTTAAATTAGATTATGCCCGGGAAAATAGGGAAAACAGTTATCATCTTCAGGAAAACAGGGAAACAATTATTATCCTCAGGAAAACAGGAAAAAAAAACAGTGATCCTGCTCAGGAAACAGGGGGAAAACTGATACGTTTCTCAGGAAAACAGGGCAAAAAAATTATTATTCTTATTAAAACAGGGAAAAAACTCACACTTCTCTGTTTGTGCACCTGGTCACTTAGCACTCTTCACTCACATTTCTCTTTGTGTACCTGGCCACTTACGCTCTTCATTCACACTTCTCTTTGTGCACCTGGTCACTTACACTCTTCACTCACACTTCTCTGTGTGCACCTGGTCACTTAGCACTTCACTCACACTGCTCTTTGTGTGCCTGGTCACTTACACTCTTCGCTCACCTTTCTCTTTGTGTACTTGGTCACTTACACTTTTCATTTACTCTTCCCTTTGTGTACCTTGTCACTTACACTCTTGATTCATACTGCTCTTCGTGTACCTGGTCACTTAGCACTCTTCACTCACACTTCTCTTTGTGTACCTGATCAGTTACACTCTTCATTCACAATTCTCTTTGTGTACCTGTTCACTTACACTCTTCACTCACACTTCTCTTTGCGCACCTGGTCACTTAGCACTCTTTATTCACACTCGTCTTTGTGTACGTCGACGCACACGCTCGCTCCGAGTGCAAGCTGTTCTCTCATGTCACTGGGATGTGTCATCACACATCTCTTCACACCGTCTTTTTTCTGTCTCCATCGCGTCATAGGTCAAGGGTTGACGTGCTATGGCGTAATGGCTGCGGAAGCAGAGCTCATGCCAGAGGTCTACCATGTCTTGTCTTGGGGCAGGGCATTAGAGAGGGTGGAGCCTAACCCCTCTCCTTCAGCCGCTTTCAACTTCCCTGAAGGGAATTAGGTTTCTACTCATTGTTGGAGAGAGAGAGAGAGAGAGAGAGAGAGAGAGAGAGAGAGAGAGAGAGAGAGAGAGAGAGAGATGCCGTAGAGAATTCATGCCGTAAGAATACACCCCCTGGTTTGAATTCATTTCTAGCAGCTCTGGAGCCAAATGTGAAAGGAAACATTTCTATATAACTTATTGCTGTTGTTTTTCTTTGTCTGTGTTCCCCTAAACAATGCTCAGTTGTGATTTCTCCTTTGAGGTGTTCATAGTGCAGTCACCCTTCTGTCCTCTTTGTTCTCCATTGTCACAACTGTTGTTGCCGCCTGCAGAATCTCCAGCACACTGCCAGTCAGGTTTCGATGGAATTGTGTGTGTGTGTGTGTGTGTGTGTGTGTGTGTGTGTGTGTGTGTGTGTGTGTGTGTGTGTGTGTGTGTATGTGTGTGTGTGTGTTGTGTGTGTGTGTGTGTGTGTGTGTGTGTGTGTGTGTGTGTGTGTGTGTGTGTGTTCGTGCGGAAGCACTGACACACTCGCTGTGACGTTCAGTTAGCGTCAAAGCTGATAAAGTGTTACTTTTTCACCGTAAAAACACCAGAACTAGTTAAAATAATAGATTCTAAGTGACTGATACATTGTTTTGAGAGACTGAGATGATTAATGTGATCAAGTGACTCCATCAAGACGTTGCACTAGTTGAGTGGAATCGGTTGCAAGAATAGTGCCAGCAAGCATGAACGCAAGCGCACGCAGACGCGCGCGCGCGCGCGCGCGCGCACACACACACACACACACACACACACACACACACACACACACACACACACACACACACTGACTTTGTCTTGATGAAGGTAGCCGCCTTCAGAGGATTGAGCACACAGCAGCAGCGGTCCACGGCGATGATGGTGGTGATGGTGTTGGAGATGGAGACGAAGCCCAGGTAGTTGCCCAGAACAGCTCCGTTGTGCCGCATCAGCCAGTAGTTGCCGGCCACCGGGTCCACCAGACTGATGACAGCGTAGGACTTGCCGCACATCAGGAACAGCAGGAACCCTGTGTCTGACACTGCCAGACTGACAGAGCCAGAAAGATTTAAAGAAAAAAAAGCTAGTTCCAGTTTGGATAAGAAGCAAATAATACTAAGCAGTCACACGAGGTAACTAATATGATGGTACGAGTTTAAAGCTACGGCAGGAAAATACAACGAAGAATCACTGCGGCAAAACGAGCAGCTGTGGCGTAATGGTTGCGGTCACGGATTCCAGGTTGGGAGGTCGTAGGTTCGCATCAGCGATCAGCGTTGCGGGTGACTTCATTTTGTGGTTTATATCGTTGATTCTGAACAGAAACAACAAAGTCGGCCCAGAGAAAAAAAAAATCCCTGAGGGACAGACCCACTTGATCTACTGAAGAAGTCTTACCCTTTACCACGAGTTTAAAAGATCTTATTGGTAGGTAAAGCTCATTAACCAGTCATGAGTCTATCTGGGACTTAGCGCAAAGTCGCTGCACTGCCCACCGTGAATGGCAGCAGTTGATTTCACAAGGCTTCACAGTCAGTGAAACCTTGATAGCTCTGAGCAGACAATGAGTCTTCGCTGAATGAACATATTAAACATCCACACCGGTTTAGGCAAAGCTGCATAAACGATGCAGCTCTCTTAATTCAGCAAGTTGTTGTCCCCAGTCATACGAGAGTCTTTGAATCGGTCAATAGGGATGGGGGTTTTTTTTTTCTGAAGGTTCGACAGAAATTGTTGATGTAAAAAAATTGAAAAGTAGACCAACTGAGAAGATCGATAATAATTATATTTTGCTGAAACAGAAAAAATAGGCTTACTGAGTAGATCGACAAAATATGTTGCTGAAATTAGAAAAAAAAAAAAAGTAAGACTGGCTGTGTAGATCAACAATATATTTTCAAACGGAATGTTCATCACACCTTGAAACTACGAAACGAGATGCAAGGGTTCAAATTAATTTGCCTTTTTTTTTTTTTTTTTTTTTTTTTTTTTTTTTTTTGGGGGGGGGGGGGGGGGCATGGGGTGGAGGTGTGCAGAATTTGGGTATGGAAGTGGGAGAACAGGATGGGGATGGGAGGTGTGGTATCAAAATACAAAATACGAAATCAGCTTTTTTTTTTTATCTTACCTGAATAAACACAGATGGACCCGGTCCGACAATCCCTGCCGAACAAAGACAGCCATGTTGATGACGTTGGTGATGACGCCCCAAGTCACGAGCGCCGGAAATATCCCAACATACACCACCAGGTCCACCATTTCCGCCACCTCCGGACTGATCACATTCCGCGGGTTGTCACAGGGTATGAGTACAGAAGAAACTAGTTCTTGTGTTACATTAGTGCTGTTCACACCACCATTGGTGTCCAGCGTTGTGTTCTGGGAGCCTCCATCGTGTAGTTCTGGTGATGATCTCAGTGGGGACATCATCTCTGTCATCTGGAGCGTCACCAGGTCTGTCATAGCGTAGACTGAGTTCACGTGGGTTGTACGTGGATCCTGTCTGATAGCGATCTGAAAAGAAGAATCCAAACCATGCACATGAGAAAACTACCGCACGATACTAAACATCAGACAGACTGATCACATCGCCCAATGAACAAGTCTGTCAGTCAAATCATCAACACCATGGATATGAGAAAGTTATCGCACAATACTAAACATCAGACAGACTGATCATATCACCCAGTGAACTAGTCTGTCAGTCAAATCATCAACGAGTGGCCACAGGAAATGAAAACAACGTTGGTACTAGAAAATGAAAAGATGTAACGGCCTTGCTTAAAAAAAAAAAAACACAAACAAGCAAACAAGAAGAAAACGACTACTCTCTCTCTCTCTCTCTCTCTCTCTCTCTCTCTCTCTCTCTCTCTCTCTCTCTCTCCCCTCTCTCTCTCTCTCTCTCTCTCTCTCTCTCTCTCTCTCTCTCTCTGCACACACACACACACACACACACACACACACACACACACACACACACACACACACACACACACACTGGAAGCGTTGAGTAGGGTACAGGAAGTGGAAGCCAAGGGAGACAAAAAGCGATGGGCTGATAGCACCGCAGAATGGATAGGAACGCCACTGGCAGAATTCCAGACCTTGGCACTCAACCGATAGAGAGCTTGAGGAATCTTTCGGTTCTTCATGGCGGCGCCTCACTGACTTTTCACAGGGTAAAGCGGCAAAGACGGGGTCTGTTTGCCATTGTTTTGACGTCTCTGAATGATGATTTTCAATGGTCACAGTGAAAATGGCTACAATACCCAAGTAATGAATCTTAAAAAAAGTATTTACAATAATTCCGCCAAACAACGTGGACAGATGAATTACAAGACAAAACATGACCTCTTAGGTCTCCTCCAGGCAAGATAAACAACACTCAAGACAACGAAAATGAAGAACGAACTATCACTTATCTCTGTATGCAGCAAACACTAGTGCACACCTAAAATAGATGACTTAAACAGAAATTCCAAATAACGAAGGGCAGCTGTCAGTACGAATCAAAGTTAAATGCAACGTGAGGCGACAACTGGCGGAAATCTCAACAAATCTTAAAGTGATGGTTAGCAACTGGTTTTGTGAACGCACGTACGCGCGTGTGCGCATACCATCATAAGCAAAGAAATATGAAGGCACGCGCGCATACACTTACGTACCCGTCACAGGATTCATTCCAGAGAGGCGATTTTCTTCATCCACGATAATGATGACCGTATGTGGGTGGGTGGGAGGGGGGGGGGGGTGCGTTCGTGTGCATTTGTGTGTTGTTGTTTTTGTGTCTGTGTGATTATGAGAAATGTAATAACATATGTAAATAAGGGGGGGGGGGGGGGGGGGGTCACTGGGGGGGGGGGGGGGGGGGGGGGTGCGGGGGGGGGGGGGGGGGGGGGTGCATTTGTGTGTTTGTGTGCATGTTGTTGTTTTTTTGTGTCTGTGTGATTATGAGAAATGTAATAACATATGTAAATAATCAGTCACTTTTTTTTCTTTTGAAGTTTGTAAAGACACTAAATTAGAATTCACTCACCAAATCAATAGCTTGACCTTGCCACTTTTTGAACATTTGTTTCATCAAACACACGCACACATTTGACCATCACTAATAACTGAAAGATTAGCTCATTTTTACAAAGCAACTTAACAATTGCAAACAAAAAAAAATCAAAATGCACTGATTTTGGGTCCTTTCATTGAAAAAAAGTAAACTATATGTTTTTTTTTTTTTAATTTTGATACTTGGGCTAGGTGATACAATCCAATAACGAACAAATTAAAGAGCATTCATTTCCCCGTACAGGTATTATTAATGTCATCAGAATGATGTGTCCTATATGCGTATAATCCTTATCCCGTAAGAATCCTGGCTACCTCTCATTAATTGGATGCCAGGCATACCACTTCTCAAGTGCATTTTATTGTGAATATCATTAAAAAAAAAAAAACGGCAGTTTCATGGAGCATATGTTGTCGGTCCGTTTCATTTGATGCTGTTTGATTTGTGGACACTGCCTCTTATCTTGAGACACTTTCCGATGGTTCTTTCATGTTTTCTTCAACCGTCACTGTCGAGGATCACAGAGAGATAACTCCATACAGATCATATTCAAATGTATGAAATATTCTATTGTACTGGGTGTACAGACCAGTCAGTGCATCACTCTGTTGCATGGTTATTTACAGTCAATGCTTTCAGACGCGGTTGAAAGGAGAAACTGAATACCAAGAACGGTAATTGCCACTTGAGAGGATTGAGGTTCGTTCGCCAGAAGAGTTGGAGTTATTTCTAAGGGCTGGATTATCATCACTTTGTATTATAAAATCTGGTGTGTGCTGTGTTGTTCTTTTGTGTATACATGTTCATCACACGTAACTGCTTTCATTGGATGGTGTCCTGTGTCCTTCGGTTTGCGTAACTGCTGGTTTGGTGCTCTTTATTATTATTATTATTATTATTATTATTATTATCATTATTATTATTATTATTGTTGTTGTTGTTGTTGTTGTTATTATTATTATTATCTTGGGTATTTATATAGCGCCTATCCTCGGTCACAGACCAAGCTCTAAGCGCTTTACAATAAACCACATTACGTCACTCACTGACCTCATATTTGTTCACTACTTTCCTCTCACACCCGTTATCGAGTATCCTCGATCTCCGGTCTTCCAATTAAAAAACTACCGAACATCCACAACCGAAACCTGAAATCGTTCAGCGAGCAGTCACTCAGCTCTGCCATTCCACCTGTGTGGAACTCGCTGCCTTCCAGTTTACCCACGTCTGTTCACTTTGCTTTGAAATCACACTTGGAAAACCCTAGTGCCATATTTTCAATCAAGTATTGTATAAACAGCAGTCTTATCCAGTCCCGCATAAGTAGACGCAATGTGGTGTACGGTAAGTCAATCGTTGTGTGCAAATGACGGAAAGATTGAATGGTGAACGAAAGAGCAATGGGTTGTTTAACAGTAAAGTTGTGGTATACAAATACAATTTATCATTGATATTATTATCCCCCCCCCCGCCCCCCCCCCCCCCCCCCCCCCCCCATCCCCCCCCCCCCCCCCCCCCCCCCCCCCCCCCCTAAACCCCACATGATATGAAAAAACATTAAATACCATCTTTTCACCACTGCAACCAGAAAACAAACAAGTAAACACACACACACACACACACACACACACACACACACACACACACACACACACACACACACACACACACACACACACACACAAAAACTGCAATTGGCAGTCTATAATGAAAAACAAAAACAGAATTTTGCTTAGCGATATACACTGCAGTATCACACACCAGTATGTGACAAACAAAGATATGGGCATGACCCTCCCCGCCTCCCACGAAAACAAGGAAACAAAAATGTACATACTGATCAAAGTAATCTTGCTTGCATTCAGTTTAACTTCTGCAGTGCCTGAGCGGTCATGTACAGAACGTTGAAATAGAATCAAGGGACGAAAATTGGAAGTATTTGTTGCTGACATTTTCTCACAAACTTAATGGAAAGAATACAGGAACGTCTTGAAAAATCCAAAACAGACACAAAACGAAACACCCCCACACCAGAACAGTTTGGAATGCAACAGAATCAAAGCGAGTTGCTATCGTAGCCATGGTACTGCTAACTTTATAAACTCCCAAGACTATGAATAAGAACAGTCAAGGAATTAATCAAAGAAACACTGCAATGCTATCATGAAGTAGATAATTTCTGAAGTCAGGTGGACCTTGAATAAGGCATATTAACCTTTTAACATATGGTTAAATTTATTAGGGAGACAAACCGTCAGCATTAACAAAAATTAAAAACAGAACACATGATCAGATCTGGCACGCTTGACGAATACATAAATCAGTATGGCTCTCAGTGATACGCAAATTGTGATTAACAGTACTTCATATTTATTTACCCTTTTTGTGAAAACGTATTGCTGTACTTACTTGTCCCGTTCTATAATTTTCAGCAGATTGTGCGTTTATGTGTGATTTAGAAAAAAAAAATTCTATACAATTACATTTGCTACTATTTGCTCATAAATACGTTTTCTACGTTCCATGTCACAATGTCAAGGAAAACGCGCGTTTCTTCCCACGAACTTCTTTCTTCTATTTACTTTTGCACTGTTAAAACTTCAAAAGTGCGCATACCTATCTTGCCCATGAATACACGTATTTAATGTTTCAGGCAATATTTATTATTTGATTCGTGTTTTGAGAAAAAAAAAACCCAAAGACATACTTCAGAAATTCAGACTCTAGTGGAAGATTTTAGAAATGGGTATTGCCACAGGATTTGATGTGCAGTTTCGGTTCATCCAGTTACCAGACAATCTTCCACATCAATATCCAGCGATGTTTTCTCTCGTCATTATGTAGACGGCAGGCATGTCAATTTAAAAGAAGTGAAAATAAAGAAAATAAGAAATAAATCATTAAAAAAAAGTTTTCAAACTCGAGCCTGATCGAGAATGCGGAAAATGTAAATACATGAAAAAAAAAAAGAAACAATAGGCTGCTTTCAGCACATCGATGCT
>JADBJO010006725.1:82500-90000 GCA_016801955.1 Conus betulinus | reverse complement strand
TATCTTTTTCTTTAATAACTAAAGTTTACTTTTATCGAAGCACAGAGTATATGGGCAAGCTTGGCACATCCTTTTTTGTGTGGGGGGTGTCTCCTTGTTTGTTCTGTGTACTCTGTATTGTTATTTCTGCCCGGCGATTCAGTGTCGTAAGCATCATTCGTTTGGAGTTAAGGGCCTGTAATTTTTCATCGTGGGAGAAAGAGTTACCGTAGTTGTTTGTCATAAAACACATACTGTCCGAATGCAATGGCTGATTCTGATTCTTTGAGGGATACACAGAAATAGACCCTCTGTGACCAGATACTTGACAGCCGACAAAGGACTTACAGTCTGACAATTCAGCAGGAGCGGATAGTAAATATGCAGAGAGTAAATACGCTCATCGTGTCCCTGTCTGCTCTGGCGACATTATCGGATCTTGATTATATAGCGATTCGACGTAAAGCTGTGTCCTGGTGTCTTTAGGGCATGTAAGTTCTTCATGCATGTCATTCTACCCCCGTCACTGAAATTTCGGAATTTATATTGGCATATATCATCACACAAATCATATAAATGTATCTCTCTGAGCTCGCTAACAAAATCAAGTCATATAAATGTATCTTTCTGAATTCGCTAATAAAGACAAATCACATAAATGTATCTCTTTGAACTCGCTAACAGAATCAAAGACATATCAGCATATTTACCGAATGCATGATATTTAGATAACCAGTCCCTTAACGTTAATGGTGGCCGATTTCTTGTAAATCAGCGCATAGCGTCTCAAACCAGTAAGAAGTGTACAGGTGTAAAAAAAAATGCTTTGAGACAAAACCAATACAACGGGAGAGAGATAGAATTCCTTTCGAAAAATTACTCATTTTTTCCCAATGCAAACAGATTTACATTTTGTAAATACGACGGAGTCATTTTTTTGGTCGTTTTCATTTCAGCGAGTGTGTGATTCACAACTGGGTTACATCATAGCATCTGAACAACCTCAGAGCATCAACAACCGTTTTGGCTGTAAAGACACTGTATATAAACCAGTGAAACCAGTGTGCACAACAACACGTTATAGACATCTGTTTTTTTTTTTTAATATATCTATTATCTATCCATTTGTCTATCTGTCACTCTATGTATGTCTGACTGTATGTCTGTCTGTCTGTCTGTCTGTCTACCTATCTATCTACCTATATATAGTTGTTGATGATGTTGGTGGTGGTGGTTGGATACTGTAGAAAGCAGGTATTCACACACACACATGCGCGCGCGCGCGAGAGAGAGAGAGAGAGAGAGAGAGAGAGAGAGAGAGAGAGAGAGAGAGAGAGAGAGAGAGAGAGAGAGAGAGAGAGAGAGAGAGAGAGAGAGAGAGAGAGAGAGAGAGAGAGAGAGAAAAAAAAATCTCCGGAAAGTCATGAACGAGACGATAAAGTGCTTCAATAGCTAGCGACTTAGAAACTAGACATTCAGAAGCTTCGCTGGCGTACCGGGGAAATTTCAGAACAACAGAAACGATTCCGTGAAAATAGTTGTGTTAAAAACGGTAAAGGCCAATACAAGAAAACCAGCCACTGTCCTGTCAGCCTTCTTTGGTGCCTTGGTAAAAGAACACACGAAGGACATGGTCAGCAAGCAGCGCCTGCAGTGCCACCTGGACGAGAATGGCCTTTTCAGCACCACTGATGCCGTCGGAAGGCAAAAGCTCGGAAGATTAAGTGTCTCTGGCCATCCAACGTATAAGAAATGGCTTCCAGAAGAAAATTAAAATATCAGCTACCTTTGCACACCTAAACGAAAACCCTCGATACAGTTTAGAAAAACGGCGTCTTTTCCAGCTCCTTCAAAAATGTGTGTGGAAAAATGTATCAGTGGGACCAAAGCACCGTAGTCAGTTGGGCTGCTGACAGCACGATCTGACCTGAACAACTTGGACGGTCAGATAGTCACGCTTGTGAAGATAACAGAAGACGCACCATATGGCAATGAAGACAAGATACACCCGAAGATGCTGGCAGGGCCCAGAGAAGCTCTGTCCCTCAACAGCTGAACAACCGCTGGGAGCAATTCTGCACCACCTCGAGAAGCCTGTGAAATGTTCACATAGGGTGCAGCACGCACACAGGGCGTTCCATTAAGATGTCAAGGGACATAATTGCTCCTTGGCGAATGCCATTGTGTAATGGCCACCGGATGTGACACGACAGAACCTCCACGGGAGTGTTCCTATGGGTGTACCAGCCCATATTTCATGACTGTAGAGCCCACCGGCAAAAAAAACGCCACCGTCAAGCAAGTGCTGTGTGCATCCCACAGCTTCACCGTGCTGCTGTTCCACAATGTTACATTGCCATCTTTCGTCATTGTCTTCTTCCATGGGACTGGTGACTACCAGTCAGCCTATTCCCCAGAGCTCTCCATGCAGATGAATTGGTATCTGGACAGAGCACAGGAGATTATTACGGCAACTCACAGGCCGCAGGAGGAGGCATTGGGTCATTTCTCAGTATCATTAGATAGTCGATGGTCCTATAAACAGAACCACTTTTGGGGCTATCTGCATCTCATTTTGCGCTGAGAAACAAGACCCCCCCCCCCCACCCACACCCCCACACCCACACACACACCTCATCCTTCCCCGTCCCTGCAGAAAACCAGAACATTCTTTAGCAATGTTCGTAATACGTGGAAGTAAAATGTGACGACGACAGGTAACGTAGTCTTCCTACATCGGTAGCATGCACAACAGATCTGTCAGGAAAATGGCCCTGATGAGGAAACTGGCTGGCGCAAAGTGAGGAGCTATCATAGCGATCTTGACCCAAATTTACACAGCACCTGTCAGACCCCACACGGACTATGCCTCCGATGTCTGGTCAGAAACTGCCAGAACAGAGACAGACCTCGCCTAAGCCTAAGTACACAACACTGCCCAGACCGATCATAGGGGTCATGAAGATCATACCTCTGCGATGGGTAAGGTGGTAGGTCAGCTCTGGAAGGGGCAAGAAGAAAACATCCGACGACGATAGGAGAACAGGAGGCGGCTTCTGTCGGTGCGATGTCCTTCAAATTTTAATTTCAATAAAGAATGACAAAGAGGCAAAGTCAAACAAATCTCAGCAGAACAATTGTGAATTACTACCAGCCAAACACCAGCTTGAAGTGATGTTCAGGACTTTGGGGGCTGATGGTTGGATACTGGTGTCACTCTCGACATCCCTGAGACTGGAACACAGACAATGCTCACTGAGGCAGACCCGAAGTCCCTCACTCTTGAAGAGCTGGTTAGGGAGTACCCTGCCCTCACACCTGAACTGTCTACACTAACGGCCCAGTTGAAAATGGTGTGAGGAACGTGGAGATGGTGCGCACGTCAAAGTCCGGACCATAATATCATCAGCAGGTCCGCTACCATTGACAACATCTGTACAAATACCGCAGTAAAGAATGTACACTTCTCTTTGCCACTCAGGTTCTGAACGACGGACACTCTTTGGTACTGCTAGTCTCTGCTTCAGGATCTCTGGCCAACAAACTGAGAGCAGCGTATGCAAGGCATTGAACCAGAGCTGCATATATTCTCAGTGTCAAGTCAGTGGTGGTACTGTAGAAGATTCGTTTCCTTTGCGACATCTTCGGCAACATGTACAGCTGTCTGGAAAGACTCGCTCAGGACAGCAGCAAGCAGAAACAGACAGTAGACAGCCCTGTGAGTTATGAATTGAAGTCAGTCCTTCACAATTACTTTAAAACAAAGCGAAAGAAAACCGCCTCCACCTGACAGTTAGAAGACAGTATCCTCTAACTACATTGAGCCCACAAGTCACTATCTCCAGACTCAGACCAGAATATGCACCACGTTTCCCAGTTCTACAGGGTAAAGATTTCCTCCACGCATGAAAGTCCTTGTTGCACCGGCCCATAAATTCCAGCTTACATTTTGCAGTCCTGTTTCACCCTCGATGTCGTGAGGCGACAAACGCAACCCAAACCCAGTCTAAGAAATATGAGGGTTAGCAGGTCTGGGTGGTAGAATGCAGGTTTTGCCCGACACTTCAGACGTGCAGATGAAAGTGAAGCCACCCGCCAAAAAAAGTGTTCTGGGCACAACACTCAATCCTTTCAGCTCCTTGTGGAACATAGGGCTGCAGAAACACTCCTTCAGCGATTCTTCTGGGATAACTTCATCAGAAATTGGAGCTATGTTATTCCAGCTGTCCATATACAATCCATGCATGGGCGCCCAGTCTGTCGAGGTCGTCTCTCTTTCCTGTTCTCGTGTTTTCAGTGGAACACTTCCTGCAGGACTGTCCCACACATGAAAAACTGAGGGCAGAGACCTGGCCTGCCAACACACTGATGAGGGAAAAGCTTTATGGATCACTGGAGGGCCTCCGCCGTACAGTAGCCTTCGTCAGTTCCTCTGGGGTTCCTGTCTGAGTAAACGTAGAAGAAAAAGAAGTTCCCCTGTGAATTCAATTCGAACACCAGACTTGTGATGTTTGTAGAAGGCTTTCGTAGCGTGTGACCAATACAGTCCCTATTTGCTCTTCCTTTTCTTCATCTTTGTGTTTGCTGTACTTTGTTTGATTCGCTCCCACACGGTTTTGCTGGAAATGACTTCTGGCCATTTTACATTGAGGAGGCACCTGAGGCACTTGGTAACTGCTTGAAGATTGTGAGTATCTGACTTTCTTGTTCATCAAGTCTGAACCATATAACAGAACACGCTTCACATTCGGATTGAACATTCTGATCTTGGTCCGGAGTTAGAGAGCTGTTGAAGCCTATATGATTGCAGGATGTTAAAACAATACCTTGCACTTTTGATGCGGCTACTGATGTCTTGGTGTGAAAGAATACCTTGCCTTTTTGATGCCGCTACTGATGTCTTGGTCTGAAAGAATACCTTGCCATTTTGATGCCGCTACTAATGTCTTGGTCTGAAGGAATACCTTGCCTTTTTGATGCCACTACTGATGTCTTGGTGTGAAAGAATACCTTGCCTTTTTGATGCCGCTACTGATGTCTTGGTCTGAAAGAATACCTTGCCTTTTTGATGCCGCTACTGATGTCTTGGTCTGAAAGAATACCTACCTTGCCTTTTTGATGCCGCTACTGATGTCTTGGTGTGAAAGAATACCTTGCCTTTTTGATGCCGCTACTGATGTCTTGGTGTGAAAGAATACCTTGCCTTTTTGATGCCGCTACTGATGTCTTGGTGTGAAAGAATACCTTGCCTTTTTGATGCCGCTACTGATGTCTTGGTCTGAAAGAATACCTCGCCTTTTTGATGCCGCTACTGATGTCTGGTCTTGGTCTGAAAGAATACCTTGCCTTTTTGATGCCGCTACTGATGTCTTGGTCTGAAAGAATACCTTGCCTTTTTGATACCGCTACTGATGTCTTGGTGTGAAAGAATACCTTGCCTTTTTGATGCCGCTACTGATGTCTTGGTGTGAAAGAATACCTTGCCTTTTTAATGCGGCTACTGATGTGTCTTGGTCTGAAAGAATACCTTTGCCTTTTTGATGCCGCTACTGATGTCTTGGTCTGAAAGAATACCTTGCCTTTTTGATGCCGCTACTGATGTCTCGGTCTGAAAGAATACCTTGCCTATTTGATGCCGCTACTGATGTCTCGGTCTGAAAGAATACCTTGCCTTTTTGATGCCGCTACTGATGTCTCGGTCTGAAAAGAATACCTTGCCTTTTTGATGCCGCTACTGATGTCTTGGTGTGAAAGAATACCTTGCCTTTTTGATGCCGCTACTGATGTCTCGGTCTGAAAGAATACCTTGCCTTCTTGATGCCGCTACTGATGTCTTGGTCTGAAAGAATACCTTGCCTTTTTTAATGCGGCTACTGATGTCTTGGTCTGCTTCCCGCAACTTTGCTGACGGCACTGCACAAGTAAACAAATTTCTCCACTTCTTTAATTTCCTCGTCTTCCCAGCTGAATGGGATCCCGTTGTTTGTTATGTATCTACCTGGGTTTAGAGAGAAAAAAAAACTTGCGATGTTAGCTTTCTTCCTATTCTCTGTTGTGGGAAGCCAACTCAACCCGCCATGGACAAAACTGTTATGATACCCGTTGTAAACAGCATTCAATGCAAAACTGAGAGAAAGCGGCATGGTCTATAGACGGCAGTTAAAACAGAAATTTCTGCACGGGAGCTGTCCCTGATGGTTCATAGAATAATCTTAACATCCTGCCTTATAGTGCTACTAGCAGAATGACTTTTCCTGCTTGAGTTGGTCTTGCAGGGATTGACACTGTGATCAGCAGTTCTAGACACTACCAGAGTCCTGATAAGTACAGTTTGATGAACAGTACCTCCCCTACCATGCTTCGTTTTGAGGTAGTTGAGAATCTTCTGACCATGTGAATCCCAGACAGTGACGCCATATTTCGTTAGAGAGCATACCAGCACGCCATAGTATTGTTTGTATCCAAGAGGAGGATTCAAACGATTCCAGGTCTACGACAAAGAGAAAGGAGTTATTTTTATTCGTTTAAGATATTTTTCCACAACCTTTGTACAGCTGACTGAATGAGAAAAGTTTGTCTTTAAGCATGCTTATCGCTTGTTTAAGGAAACCGGTTGAACCTCTACGGCCCGTATTTCACAGGAATAACCCAAAGAACCAGCGCAAGATGTATTACAGCCATCGTCAGATTGTTTATGTGAAGTACCGGAAACGAACAATAATACATGTATTGTTATAGCCCCAGTTCACCAAATTAAGTTACCGGTGGATGTATTGTCATAGTCCGGTAATCCTACCGGAAACTAGCACATGATACATATATCGTCATACGCCTGTTGTAACAATGATTTTCTCATGTAGCGCAACACCTCCAAAAGTATAAGGAGCTCTTTGCACTTTTTGCAAAGTCGTATCAGAAAAATGTGTATACGAATGTCTTCAAGAATAACATTTTACAACCATCTATGCACAAAATGAAAGAGCAGAAGAGGGTATGTCACAGTGCGATGGAAACATTTACATCACCTTTTCCATTTCACAAATACTTCTACAAATACTCCATAAGAAAATGAACCATAATTATTTCTTCTCATCAGGAATCAAAGCGCAAGTGAAAACAAAAAGAACAATGAAAGTACCGGGGAGAGAGTTTTTTTATTCGTCCTAAAGGTCGAAGAGATTTTTTTTAGGTTCTTTTGAACTTGAGAGAAGGACTCACACTTTACAGATGAGACGCTTCCGCAAGATCCTTGGCATCTCATACAAGGACCACATTCGTTTGAAACTTGGAGGTCTGGACCAGTGTAAGGCAAGCCATTGGACCATACGAAGACCTGTTGTCCACGGCGAAAAGAAGGGAAATGAGATGGTATGGTAATGCACACGATCAACAGGACTTGCCAAAACCATTCCACTAGGATAACGCGAGGAGGTAGAAGGAGAGGATGATAGAGAAAGAGATGGGAGGACAACATCAGTGCATGGACTGGCCTCACACTCAGCAACTGCCTAAGAGCGTCTG
>JADBJO010006725.1:20000-65000 GCA_016801955.1 Conus betulinus | reverse complement strand
TTATATACACAAATATGTAAATACAAAAAAAAAAATCACCTCTGCGTGCGCGCGCGCGCACACACACACACACACACACACACACACACACACACACACACACACACACACACACACACACACACACACACACACCTCCTTCCCCCCCCCACCCACCCCCCACCCCCCCCCACGCACGCACACACGTATACGCATGCACAGACACGTACAGTCACACTCATGCCACATACACACTCACACACACACACACACACACACACACACACACACACACACACACACACACACACACACACACACACACACACAAAAGCAGGCACTGCACCTGAAAACGTAGCTCCTCGGGTGTCTTTTAGCACTATCCCGGAATGGGAACTTAGTAGAGCAAATTATGACATAGACCATACAAGTTTTAAAAAAAAGTGATGGACCCTTGCTGCCAACGTATGTTAAGTCACATATAAATGAAACTTATATAAATCATCTTAAAATTTATACAGATGGTTCTGTACTAGACAATCATTTGTCTGGTTCAGCATTCATAATTCCATCCTTAAAAATAGAGAAAGGTTACCACCTTGGTAAGAATATTTCCATATTTACTGCGGAACTTGTTGCCATTATTATGGCATTAAACTTTCTTCTTGATTTTCAGTTTCCTGCATTTCAAATACTACTTTGCGTTGATTCAAAATCAGTCCTGCAAGCTCTAAAATTTTCAAATACAAGTGTGAGAGCAGAACTCATATTAGAAGTCTACCACTTAATTCATTTTTTGCATTTACGTGGTCCCTACGTCGATTTTTGTTGGGTTCCATCACACTGTGGATTATCTGCGAATGAAAGGGTAGACCAATTAGCCAAAAAAAGCTGCTATCACTGAGACTGATTTAACAAAGGTATGCATTCCTTTATCCTTACATGAGAGTTATAGTCTTTTAAAAGATATATCCTGGAACTCTATTTCAAAATAAACGAAAAGGCACCAGAAACAAAAAGGGGATATTATTTAACAAGATATCAGACAATAAAAACAGGTATCAAGAATCTCTACCAAGAGCGGATTTTTAAAAGTTTGATTTTTAGATTGAGGCTTGATGCCTTTAAAACCAAATTCTGTAAACACGTGACTTGTATTTGTGGCCAGCAAATCACTCCGTTCCATCTACTTTTTTTGTGCGATAGAATGAAACCCTATTTACCTGCTTGGTTGTTGAACACTGAACCGTCGATATCAGCTTTTGAAGACGTCATCTCCAACGAATCAAATATTTTGGAAGTTGTTCAAGGACTGATTAAGAGCCCAACTGGACATTTACTTTAACGTCTATGTTATTTTCCCCCATCTTGGTGGTAGTTGCTTATTTAGTGTTTCTTTTGAAGTTTTGAATTCAGTTATGTGGAGGGTTTTTTTTTTTGGGGGGGGGGGGGGGTGTTGTTTTGTTTGTTTTTTTTAAATTATTATTTATTTTATCTAGGCCTAATTGCATTATACATACCTACGTACGCCCAAATTCAACACCAACCATTCGCATGCATACACCCCAAAACACCACATGCACACACACTTTACATACTGTCTAAGATCACTGTTAGGTGGATAGACGTTAAATTAAATTAAAGAACGAACGAACACACACACACACACTACACATTCAGCATCCATGCGTGCACCTAGTCTTCTAACGATGTCTCTCATTCATTAGTTCAACCGCTCTTGGCACAAATAACAGCCTCGCTCTCTTAGTAGTAGTCTTTGTGGTGCGGTATCACCTGCCTGATGGTAAGACCTCAAATATTTGGTCAACACATGCGTCCTGTCATTCACAATCACTCTCACCATATGCACTACTTGGCATGCATACAATTCGTTCATTCTCTCTGACGCTCACCTACCACCATTCCAAACACTCTCACCACTCGTTCCAGTACATTTCTGCTCTTCACACTCAGACCTGCCTGCATGCCAGCAAATCAATCCAAACATCAAAACAGACTCAATGAAACATCTATAAAAGTTTTCTAAGAGCTTGGTCTCTGCCGAGGATAGGCGCTGTATAAGTATTCATAATGATGATAATAATAATAATAATAATGATGATGACGATGATGATGATAGTAATGATAATAATGATAATAATAATAATAATATAAAACAACAACACAATATAACACAATACAATACTCTACAATGCACCGTGAAGCAATACAACAACAATGTGACGAGTGGCGCGGTGGTCAGCGTCTCGCGCTGCAGGATGGACGTTTGTGAGTTCTAGTTCTAGTCCAATCAGTGGTATTTACTTATGGAATTTTTCGGAACCCGTCAGCCAGCCCCTACAGATCTGAGTGCATTATGCACTCATCGGGAAGATTCAACCCACAGAGCTGACTTTCATATCCACAACCAAATGCACGCGTCTCTGACAGCGCAGTTAACATTTTCCGACCAACACTGCAGGCGTCTGTGACTCCCAGACCTGACTAAGACTGGGGGGATATGCATGCAAGGAAGTGTGAAGTGCATCCCTGGTTTTTTTTTTTTTTTTTTGGTACAGGACCAGAATATTATTGCACAGTATGACCTTCATCATCCTCTCCTGGTGACCTCAGTATTCATTTCCTGTTTATGTCCATGTGTAGAGTGAGTTCACATCGAAGTCATCAAAACGGCAATTCCACGGGAGACTGAACACATTGGCGCCTTCCAAAAAGGGGAAGCTCACTCAGCTGACCCCATGACTATGAACTTATTGTCGCCAGACCCGGGGCTTAAAAGGTAAGAGTTCTGTGTACCTTGGATCAGAGCAGGCTCTACAGATACAACAGCTGTCAGAGAAAGATACACCTGAAGTAGGACCCAGAAAAAAGGGCGGCTGAGGACTTACTTCTCTGAGTCCTACCCGTACCTTCTGATGTATCTTTTTTTTTTTTTTCTAGAGTTCAGTATACCTTGGATCAGAACAGGCACTACTGAACACTACCAACATGACTCGGAAACAGCGCAGTGTCTCCTCCGGTGAGTCATCTCGTGACAACGACCTGATGCTGACTGTTTCCTGCAAACTGCTTGTGTTAGTGTTGTGATAAGACGGTCTAGGTGTTGCTTTGTAATGCTAACTGGAGAGCTAAAACACAAACAAACAAACACACAGCAGACAAACGTCAGGGGATGGGCAGCACCAAAGTTCCACTGAAACCAGGGCAATCATAAGAACAGCGCCGGTTGTGATCCACAACGCTTGTGGCCTGTATATACACCTCCTACCCTGTTTCCAGCCTCAGCATCAAGCTCCAGGAGCTCCCGAAGTGACCGGCTTCGAACACGTTGTGGACCTGGTCGTCTATCAAGATGGGCACGCGAACTACGGTGCCTTGGCTTCGGCTTCCCACAACGGCTGTCAGAAAGTACAGACCTACACAGGGGGCCGTGAAGACACACTTGTCTGGACTGTAGTGACCCCCATCGTTGATCCGAATGTCTTTGAATCTCATGGTCTTGTTCAGCTGTGTTCGGCCCTTGTCCAACCCTCTAATGTCGAACAGTTGCCTGGCACCTCCTGCAAAACGCATGAACTGTTATCTCTGTTAGGTGTTGCTTTTTTTTCTTTGGCGGGGGATGGGAGGGGCTTGGGATGCGGAGGGGGGGGGGGGGGTGTTGTAGTAGAAGAGAGTATAGCAGAGGACAGAAAAGCAGAGCAGAGCAAACCAAAGCAGACGGAGCAGAGCAGAGCAAAGCATAGCGCAGCAGAGTGCAGGGGAAAGGGTAGTAGAGTAGAGCAGATGCAGATGCAGATGCATACATACATACATACATACACATACAGACAGACAGACATTCATACATTCATGCATACATATATTCATACATACATGCATACATGCATACATACATACATACACACACACACAGTGTATGTTTTAAAAGACACTGAAATGCTAACTGGTCGTTATCACCCACCCAGCTTGGTCTCCAATGCCAGACACTGCGTCTTCAACGTCTCCACGTCTTGATCTGACTTGACTTGACTTGATGCAACGTTTGAGGCCTTTTTGGGCCTGTTCGTTGGTCCTTGTTTTATTAGCTAAAGATTTCACATGCTTGGGAATATACATGTCCCTAACTTAAGTCAAACACTCAGGCTCGTAAACTGTCTTTCGTTGTTTCCAGTGCTGGTCCAGAAGACTTTTGAAGGCATTCAGCGAAGGGGCTGCGACCACCTTGTCTGGCAAACCATTCCAGCAGGAGACCACTCTGTGGGAAAAAAAAATTCGATCTGATATTTATTCTTGATCTCTGCTTCTGCAGAGAAGCAGACGTCAGTCTCTCCTGCTCCAGCTCTATTGTTGTGACTTGAGATCGTTCACATCCACAGGTATGTCATTCTGGCCGGTTCGTAACTTGTCGTGTTGTGACTGAAGGAGAGTCATCTCTGATTTCATGTCCTGGTGGTGCGTTAGGCAGGTGTGCTGGGCACCTTGAATCTGTGTAACTTGAGTGAGTCTGAAGCGAGTCCTGGCGGGATTGAAGGTGAGTGAAGCTGGTTCGAAGGCTGTGGAGCTGTGTAAGAAGAAGCCACGCAGGCTGAACATCTGTCATGTAGGCCGTGTCTTCTGTCGTTGACAGCGTGTTGCACACAGTGTCCTTTCTCCTGCCCCTGAACTGCCCCCACCTCAGACAGGTGTGTCTGATGGTCGGGTTTCATGGTGCTGACCTCAGCCTTCAGCGTGTCCTGGTCCTCCATTCATCATGCTCTGCTGTTGCGTGAGCTCCTTGTGCTCTCTTCTTGAAAGGTGTGCAGGTACAGCTTTAATTCAGCAAATCTCTGTTGAACGTGTGTGTGCTCTGTGTTAATTGTTCTGTGGCCTAATTGTAGCTTGATGTAGTCGTTTGTCAGTTTCGCGTGGTCTGCTTGAAGCTTGATATTGTCGCTTATCAGTTTTCGTGTGGTCTGTTTGTAGATTTACTTGTACTTTTTGAAGAAGTGTGAGAATAGTACGAAGATCGGAAATTTCAGTTGACAGCTGTTCGTTTTATTTCTCACGCATCATTGTCTCCTGTTGTGCTGTCTTGGCTTCCAGTTTGGTGAGCTTGACAGAGAGGTGTTCTAAGTTCCTCGTCAATTCAGCCATCTTTGAATCTGGCTTTGGTCGAGGCACAGGTTTTAGCCCATCTGATTTTGATTGAGGATCGGGTTGAAGGTGACTTGAGTCTGTCCTCTGTAATACGTGTTCCATGGTTGTCACGCCTCCGTGTTTGATGTTTCTGAGATGTGTTGTGGTTTCCGGTATCGCTGAAGATGACACGGTTCCAACTATGCCAGCATTTCTAGTGGTGTGTATGATGTAAGACGACTGAAGACTTCACACTTCAATTTTTCAACAATTTCAGTGGTATGTGATTCTGTAGGATATGACTGCCACAGTTTAATGTTTCCACGGTGTGTATAATGTGAGATGACTGAAAGTCTCAGTGGAATGAAGTGACTCACACCACAAAACTGATTTCCATGTCTTCTTTTAACTATCCTGATCACAGAAGCCCTGTGTCAGCTGCAGACAAAAATGACAGCAGTATGATTTAAGTGAAAAGATGAGTGTAAAAAATGAATTTGTGAATGACTGATTGATTAACAGATCTCTCTCTCTCTCTCTCTCTCTCTCTCTCTCTCTCTCTCTCTCTCTCTCTCTCTCTCTCTCTCTCTCTCTCTCTCCTCTCTCTCTCCTCTCTCACTCTCTTCTCTCTCTCCCTCTCTCTCTCTCTCTCTCTCTCTCTCTCTCTCTCTCTCTCTCTCTGAGATCAAAAGATACTCGGACACTCATACAGACCGATAAACGAAGTACATGGACACTGACAATACAACGAGTAGCGCCAGTCTGCTCATCTCTGATGCTAAAGCAGGGGCCTCTTTAACATCAGTCATGGGCTTGACCGGCACATCAGACATCCAATGACAACTAAACGTGTCGCCGTCTAAGTAAACATTCTGACTACTTTTAGCGGAAGTATTATGCTTTTTTTTTTGTTTTTTTTTTTTAAAATCCTGTTTGATTGTACTTGTTTTCGGAGAAAGTTACAAACTTCAGAACCAACTCGAATGTGCCTTCAAGCCAATTGTGTGATTATCGTTTGTATGGTAACGAGGTAAAAACGGGCCAGACCGGTGCCTCTTGCAGTTTTATAAACGTTACAAGCAGAATCTGGGAAGAGCAAACACACCACAGGAGCTCTGTCAGTCATAAATCATGTTCCTGTCCAAACCATAGAGACAGTAAGGTAGAATTAAGCCACAGGAGTATCCCTCCATTGTTAATTCCTGGAGAAACTTATTTTGTGGCATCCTTCTTGACCCACACTATGGACATAGTAATAAAGACACTAAGGCAGAAAGTGTAAACCCACAAAGTATCTCTCCATTGTTAACCCCTGGAGAAACTTACTGATGCCATTCGTCTTGTCCAAAGCATAGAGACAGTGAGGCAGAGTGCGTAAGCCACAGGAGTTTTTCTCTCCATTGTTAATTCCTGGAGAAATTTAATGATGGCGTCCTTATGAACCGATTGGTCACCATCACTTCTGAGGCAAATCTACTTGAGTCTCGACGTGGCCTTCAGCGAGACCACGATTACCATGGAAATGATTTTCATCGACAGCCAAGTCCAAGAGAGAGGAATCAGCGGATGGATCTGTGTAGGAGCTTTATAGACCTCACTAAGGCCTTTGACTCTCCCAAAAGTGTAGCGTCGTGGGTGATACTGGCAAAATGTGGATGTCCAATACAATGTGTTACAATCGTCAGACTTTCCCACGACGGTCTGACAGGGGAAGTACTGTGAAATGGCATCACTTTTCGGCACTTCAATAGGGGTGAAACAAAGTCTTAGCCAGCTCCCGTTCTCTTTAGACTGTTTTTGACATGCTTTTCGAGGAAGTGTCAGTGTCAAGAGTCTCTCTCTCTCTCTCTCTCTCTCTCTCTCTCCACCTCTCTCTCTCTCTCCCTCTCTCTCTCTCTCTCTCTCTCTCTCTCTCTCTCTCTGTGTGTGTGTGTGTGTGTGTGTGTGTGTGTGTGTGTGTGTGTGTGTGTGTGTGTGTGTGTGAAGTACAAGCTGGATGGCTTCCTGTTTGACTTCCTCCTCATCAGACCAAAGATAAAAGCACGGGGAAGGTTCGTTTTCAGACATTTTTTTTTTGCGGACACCTTCGACATCCATGCGTGAAGGAGAGTTACTTATAGTACATAGTAAGTTTGCTGAGGTGTCATCATTGATACTATTGTTCCCTGTCCCCCATAATCTCCATTGACGGTACTTAGCTGAAGATAGTGGGCATAGTGGGGCAGCATCATTTCCATAGACAAAATCTACAGAAAACACAAAGAAATTGGAATACGAATCTGCAAAACATGGGAAATACTTCACTTCCGTTTCATGAAGGTGTTGAACCAAACTGCAACCAGCTCTTCATCAAATTGTTGGAGTTTGAACCCATCGTATTTTCATCTTCTTTTTTTTATCTGTGACCTAGACAACCCACAGACCCCGCATCGAGAAGAAGGATGTATTTCCCAGGCTATTAAGTTGACACGCCAGCCACATGATACCCACATAGGACAGTGTAGGCCTGCAGTGAACTTGGAGTTGATTTCAAAGTGCGGTAACTTCACCCAGGACTCACGTTGGCATATTTGCGACTGGTGTGCATAGAGTCACGAACATAGATGTTTGAGAACGACAATTACACAAGCACGCGTGCGTATACTCTCTCTCTCTCTCTCTCTCTCTCTCTCTCTCTCTCTCTCTCTCTCTCTCTCTCTGTCTATCTGTCTGTCTGTCCGTCTGTCTCTCTGTCTCTATCTATCTATCTATCTGTCTGTCTGTCTGTCTGTCTGTCTGTCTGTCTGTCTTTCTCTCTCTCTCTCTCTCTCTCTCACACACACACACACACACACACACACACACACACACACACACACACACACACACGAGCGCGCGCTCGCATCACATCACACCACATCACATCACATGCATGCGATCGCCCTGCCCCCCCTTCCCGCCCCTCCCCCCCCCCCCCCACACACACACACGCACGCGAACAAAAAATTACCGAACCAACACACAACATCTTGACAGGTCAATGTGAATCTAGATGTGGTTGAAAAGTATCTAATCAGTTGTTCACTGTTCCTAAACTTTCATTGCCATATGTTCATTGTTCACGTATAGCATAGATACCTGCGAAAAAAAAACAGTAACGCTTGTTTTCTTTGTACTCACTTTCAGCTCCAGCCTCTCAGAGAGAGAGAGAGAGAGAGAGAGAGAGAGAGAGAGAGAGAGAGAGAGAGACATGAGAGTGAGAGTGAGAGAGAGTGGGAGTGAGAGAGTGAGAGAAAGAGTGAGAGAGAGATTGAGTGAGAGAGAGAGAGTGAGAGAGAGTGAAAGAGAGAGTGAGATGAGAGAGAAAGTGACAGAGAGAGTGAGAGAGAGAGTGAGAAAGAGTGAGAGACAGAGTGAGAGTGTGTAAGAGACAGAGAGAGAGAGAGAGAGAGAGAGAGAGAGAGAGAGAGAGAGAGAGAGAGAGAGAGAGAGAATCACCTGACGTGGCTTATGTTCTATGTTACAAAGAGGACTGCATGAACGGACGTGGCACATGTTATAGCCTACATTGCAAAGAAGTGACGTCTTGTCTTGCTATGTGTCCTCGCCCTACAGGACTGAAAGCACACGTACTGAATTCTCAGCAATACAAAGCAGGCTGCCTGCGACTGGAAATGCACATAATCACTAACCACACCACCACCACCACCACCACCACCACCGCCACCACTCTGTCTTTTTCCGTCCTTTTCTCAACTGCTGTTACATAGTCACATATCAGTCAGTCAGTCGCTGGGGTCGTTGGGGGGGACGTGATGAGGCAGCCGCCGTTTCTCTCCGGGCTCTTCTGTTGGTGGCTGTCGTGAGATCTGGCATGGTCATTTTGGTCCAGTCTTTTATATTGTTGGACCAGCTCTTTCTCTGCCGTCCTCTTCTGCGCCCTCCTTTAACGGTACCTTGAAGGATGGTTTTGGAGAGGGTGTTGTGACGAACGACGTGGCCAAACCATGCCATCTTCCGTTGCCAGAAGTGGTTCGTGGGGCCCAGCTAAGTTAGTGACCAGGTTCCGCACATAATCATTGGATTATATTGAACACAAGACCGGAAGTCACATATACAAAATGTTAAATAACTACTTGCAAAGTGAGGCGACTGCAGGCGGAAATCTAAATAAATCTCTAAAAGTGTATATTTTAAATAGTCTATCCGCCAAACATGAACAAACGAATCAAAAGACAAATTACGACGCGTTTCGCCCTGAAGGACGAGCAATCATTTATCTCATCAAATTCGAGGCCGTCGGGAAGGATACAATGCGAGTTCAAATAGTAATGATAACAATAACGGTGATATCAATACTATTGTTATCAGCATCAATAGTAATGATGATGATAACAAAACTGATATCTATAATATCATTACTGATACCTATGTTATGATCATAATTACTATCTTTAACTCGCATTGTCTCCTTCCCGACGGCCTTGTTTTTTATTCAACCCCCATCTTGCGCCGAATTTAACGAGATAAGTGATTGCGCGTTCTTCATATTTTGTTGTCCTGAGTTTTGTTTATCTTGCCTGAAGAAGACCTAAGAGGTCGAAACGCGACGAGTTTTGTCTTGTGATTTGTTCGTTCATGTTTGGCGGATACAGGTGTTTAATAAAAAAAAAAAAAAAAAAAAAAAAACCACTTTTTTAAAGATTAAAATAGCTAACTCCACCCAGACGGAAAGAAGATATAACCTTGTGCCAACTGGTCCAGGTTTCCCCAAGACGAAGGCTGAGCACTGTTTCAAGTAACACACCCTTCCTCAACCTTCTAACTGCGATGGATTGAAGCAGACAGACTGCAAATTGTTGGAAAAGTAGTCGCTACAATTCGGTGGAGAGATGATTGTTATATATATATTATATATATATATATATATATATATATATATATATATATATATATATATATATATATATATATATATAAGAATCCTTAGCATTTGTCATGTGAGTACCCCGCAACTGAACTAAACAGCACAGTCAATGCAACAAGACTGGTTTTTCGTTTGTCCGGGTCAGCTTGCTTAGTTCGTGTTCGTCCTTGACCTTTGTAAAAGGGATGTTTCCAGTAAGGAAATCCGTGTAGACAGGAGGATTGAGTGCTAGGTTGGCGGGGAGATTCAGGGCGGGGGAGGATAAGGCGGGAGAGCTTGGGGGTGGGTAGGGGTGGATTAGGGACAGCAGGAGAAGGAAGTAGTGTCGGGTGTCCTTTTTGTAGCCAAGGACTGGTTTGGTTACCCTAGGTACAGCTTCAGTGTCATGGTCGTACATTCACGAACTGGGGGAAAAAACCTGTTGGGGAGGGACGCGGTGTGGTGGTGGTGGGGTGGTGGGGGAGTTAAAATATCTTCCAAGTGGATGAAAGTTAGTAAGATAAACAGCCAACATTGCCGGACTCCATCCATTGTCATAACTGGGATTGAAAACACTGGACATAGTGAGCGAATGGTTAAAGGACTTGATGGAGAGGCTGAAAGTGAATTCTTTTACTAGTACAGTCAAGTAAAAATGAGGGATATCGAGAATCTGACACATGCACAAGCAGGTGGCGGTTTTAAATATCTGCCTAACAATCCATTAACCTGCAGCCTATGCACAAGGTTCCGGTTTCGGATAGACCCCTGTGGGATTACAACATTTTCTTGTTGGTTTAGTCATATCCCATTTGTGCTTTCGAGCTGAATCTTCAAGGTATTGTTTCTGTCGCATGTTCCAGATTGAACTTGTGAGAATGTGAATAGCTACAGATGAAGAAAGAAGGTCATCACAATTCAAAACATCAGATGTATTTCTTGCAGCTTCCTTTGTATGAAAATCAGCTAAGTCATTGACACGTAACCTGAAATGTCCTGGAACACATTACAAAGATATATCAATACCCCGCCTTATTGACTGATGAATTAGAAATACGATCCTATATACCAAGTCTGAACGACTAGACTTCGAATGACAATGTAGAGGCGTAAGTGCTGATTTTGAGTCCGACAATATAAGAATTTGTCTGTGTATAACAGGCATGTCAAGTTTGAAATGTAGAGCTTTCAAAATGACAAATAACTCTGCTGTTAATATAGAACATCCTTTTGTTAAATGGAATTTGTTTCTACTGTTAAGCGATGATATTACAAAGGACGCCCAACATCGGACGAAACTAAAACAGAACCGTCCGTGAACATGTGTACCAGAGGATTATCATTTTCATTAACATCTCCGTAAGCGTAGATGATTTCAGCCTGCTCTGACAACCATGAAGGGTGTGAACAATATGGAACAGCGGCAACACCATCAAATAACAGGCTACAATTCTGAAACAATGGGGAACACATAATTACTTAAGGACATGTGCAGCGCTTTGTTACGGATCTCTCTTGAACTATAGGTACTTCCATCCAGTTTCAGTCATTACTAAATTTGGGATGGTTCTAGCTCTCACTGTAAAATTACAGGCGCAACTTAGCCTGTGTTCATGTAAGGGTAACACACCAGCCTCCCTGTACGACAAATCAATTGAAGCCCATCGGGGAAGTCACACACACACACACACACACACACACACACACACACACACAAATACACATACATACATACACACACACACGCGCGCGCGCGCGCACACACACACACACCACACACACACACACACACACACATACACACACGTGCGCGCGCATGCACGCACGCACGCACGCTAGCACGCATACACACGTACGCACATATACACACGCAATCGCTCACGCATGCAAGCACGCACGCACGCACGCACACTGAACGCACGCATGCACGTACAGACGCGCGCACACGCGCACTCACGCACGCATGCACACACACACACGCACACACACACACGCACGCACGCACACACACACACACACACACACACACACTGGAAAATTCCTAGTCCTGTGTAAAAAAAAAGTTCTTCTTTTTATTTCATAGCACACTAGAACAGTTGGTGCAGCAGTAGAGGACCGTGAATGCTCAAACAAAAGTCAATCAATCCATGCAATAGGTCGACATCACTTCTTAAAATAGTCCTTCCCTCTGAATTGATGTATCGTGAAGACAGATCAGTTGCAAACTATGGATACCGCTCAAATAGAAAAGAAAAAAATTTTTAAAAAAAAACTCAACGCACACAAATAAATTTCAATGCATTTGAACAAAAATGATTGAATTATTTTAATCATAACTAAGGTGTGTGTGCATTTAAAGGGCGAGCTAATATTTAAATGACGGGCTGGCGAATGCTCCATGATTATTGCTCACAGCTTCTCAGTATTTGTCATGGAAACAGCCCGTACATTTTTGGTTTAACTAATACTGATTTTTTTAGTGAAAAGGGAGGGGGGGGCGTACACTGGAAAAGTATAAAACTGTAAAATTCTAAAATTGAACTTTATGAAGGCATGCTACAATAATAGTGCGTAATTAAGATTACGTGTCAACAAATCATACGGCCAAGAGCAAATGCTTTCAAGAAAAGGTATGTTCCTAAAAATGTAATCACCACAAACATCCATCTTTTCTATCCTTAAATCATTCGCACAAAAATTGGCAACAATACAGAAACTTTTATTACTCCTATGATCCATAGGTTTAGCCACTATTCATTTGCTCAGAACAATTCACATTCCATATTATTCAAAACAGAAAGGAAAGCTGTGGTGGTGGTGAGGTAAAACGGGGTGGGGGGGTGGGTAATAAGTAAAATAAGAGCGAGGTAAGACAGGTTTTCTTTTTCAACTGAAGAAAAATTTGCTAGATTTTCTTCAAACAGCAATGAATATGTCTACACCCAACACTCGAGAAAGCATCATAAAAAATACAGTCGTGAGGAAAAAAAAAAAAAAAGAATATGATAAATCTCTCTCTCTCTCTCTCTCTCTCTCTCTCTCTCTCTCTCTCTCTCTCTCTCTCTCTCTCTCTCTTCACACACACACACACACACACACACACACACACACACACACACACACACACACACACACACACACAACACAAGAGCACGCATGCACATAGGGGAAGACACACACACACACACACACACACACACACACACACACACACACACACACACCAAAATGAGTCCAATAAAACAGTTTGGATAAAAATCCTGACACTCTGAAAAGGCTACTGCTGCACAGAAAAAAAAATTAACGTTGAAATGACAATGATAAAATTCTGCAATATATCAAGATCATTTCTTATCTTAACAATCCTTCTGAACTAATGGGTCAAACTATGTTTTAAACTTCGTATAAAGCTTGACACTGCACATGACAATCATGGATACATTGCAAGCCCCAACTGAGGTTTGAATTAGTTTTGATTCAGTGAGTACCATCGTAGTATTACCTCGAAGTCTAAGTGACATATACACCTTTAAGTCTAAGTGCACATAATAAAGACGCATAATTTGTCTTTCCACGGGCTTTTAAAATGTATTTTATTTCTTGATGAAGTTTGCAACTCATTTTGTAAAATTAGACTTTTATCCACGAACTTTACACGCTTGATCTCCATTTCTGATCGATATAGCGCGTGAATTTCAATGTAAAAAAAAAATCTGTCTGAGATGGAAACATACGCATTGTAAAAACTGAAGAAGTTGATAAAAGCCATGCTCCAGTAACAGTTTAGAAAACAAATATACACATGTTGCCTTATTGAAGATGGATAGGAGGGTGTTGGATGGCACGTGAAGGGTGGAGCTGATGGTGGACAGGGAACGGCAACGGATGGGGAGGGGGGTGGGAGAGGGATTGAAAAGTTAAACATGACAGAATTATGGAAGCTTTTTTTTCTCCTTTTTAATCGACTAAATGTTCATTGAATTTACTGTAATAATGATATAAACATCCAAGAGAAAAAGACATAAGAAATGGTTCATGTGAAGAAACAAAGCTAAATGTAATAATATCACACACACACACACACACACACACACACACACACACACACACACACACACACACACACAGCACAGCACAGCACAGCACAGCACACGGTGGTATCTACGGGCACATAAATACACTCACATGTGCGCATGCAGGCACGTATCATGCTTGCACAAATACAGATTCGTGATCAGACATTTATCTGTCAAGCTGGATTAAATACCAAAAGATTTAGTACAGTGTTCACATTATTTTCCCCCCTTTATGGGTTGGAGTCTGAATTGTTAGAGAAGACGTGTGTTCTGCAGTGTGTGCTGACTGTTTTGCTGTTCTACTGTGTGGGTTCGAGTATGTGCATCCACAAGGACTTCTCTTTGAAGGATTTAGAGCAGTGTTTGCATCCATATGGTTTTTCTCCTGTGTGAATTCGAGTGTGTCGTATGAAAGAGAGAATTTCATGGCTGAAGGACTTAGGACAGAAGCTGCATTCATATGGTTTTTCTCCTGTGTGAATTCGAGTGTGTCGTATTAAATGGGCTATTGTCTGAAGGAATTAGGGCAGAAGTTGCATTGATATGGCTTTTCTCCTGTGTGAGTTCGAGTGTGATTGTTCAAATCGGATATCCGTCTGAAGAACTGAGGACAGTATTGACATTTGTATGGTTTTTCTCCTGTGTGAGTTCGAGTGTGAATGTTCAAATGGGATATCCGTCTGAAGAACTTAGGACAGTATTGACATTTATATCGCTTTTTCCTGTGTGTTAATTTGAGTATGGTGTATAAATGGCCTTGTTGTCTGAGGGACTTAGGACAGAAGTTGCATTTATATGGCTTTTCTTCTGTGTGAGTTCGAATGTGACTGTTCAAATCGGATATCCCTCTGAAGAACTCAGGACAGTTTTGACATTTGTATGGCTTTTCTCCTGTGTGAGTTTTAATATGACGGTTCAAGTTGGGTTTCCATCTGAAGAACCTAGAACAGTATTCACATTTATATGGCTTTTCTCCTGTGTGAATTCTAATGTGCCTACTTAGAATACTTGCTGTTTTGAAGAATTTATGGCAGTACTGGCACACTCATGTGGCTTTTGTGCTCTATGAATCAATGTATGATTATCTGAATTTCTGTTTTTTCATGTTTTTCCGCATGTTGTGGAGGCCAGTGTCTTTTGTTCTGCACAAACAGCTGAGTGCTGCTTCAAATCCGAATCGCTTCTAAACGCTTCAGTACAATTTCGCAGTGCGGTTGTTCTCGTCTTTTGTCTCGTTTTCCACAAATGAAGGTTTCTTCTTTGTCCATAACCTTGTCATTTTCTGAGCTCTCTTTATTATCAGATGTGGGCTGCTGTGAATTGGACAGGTGTGATCCTCCTGTTGTGTTTCTGTGATTAACGTGTAGGGGGTGTCACCAGATGTATCAACATGATCAAAAGCATCATCATGGGTACTAGCTGCGCCCTGGGTTATGATGCCGTGTCTTGTTGTCATGCCTTGTGCAGACATGTCAACAGTATCATTGCAGTATGTAGACTGATCTCCAATGTATCCATTGGTTTTGGTTACACCATGGTCACGCTCTATGCTACGGTGCTTAATCTCGGTCCCAGCTGGATTGAATTCAAGTAAACCATCGTCTGAAATATTTTCTGCTGGATCGTTAGAACATTGGGCTTCATCATGGGCGTATGGAGTGACACCACTGGGGTGTTCAGACGTGCTTTGAATACCTCCAGTTCTGCCATGGTCGTATTGCATTACATCACGGACTGCATCCAGGAGACGCTGCATGACTGTCGTTTCCAGATACACAGTGGCTGGATGCACGTGCACCATGACTGTATCCAGTTGTTTCCTGGCTGTCACTGGCTGTAATGTCGCTACATTCAGTGGAGCCAATCTTGTCTGCTGATGTAGGCTCCTGTTCTGTTAGGAAGTCAAAGGTGGAGTCCTCAGTGATGAGCTGAGTCAAGTTTCTGGTGAGAAAGTCTTCATCATCAGATGGAATCTGAAACAATAGTACCAATGCTTGAAACATCTTAAGAAGTTGGTTGTGCGCGTGTTTGTGAGTGAGGAAGTGGGAGGCTTAAGTGGAGGTCAGGGGTTGTGGTGGTGGTGGTGGTGGTGGTGGCTGTGTGTGGTGTGTGTGTGTGTGTGTGAGTGTGTGTGTGTGTGTGTGTGTGATTGAGGGTGGGGGGCAGCTAAAAGCACAGACAATGGGTATGCCTGGTGTGTCAGGTTTGTGCATTTTGGGTAGTATCTTAATGACAGTAGTGGGTGACAGGTTGAAATGTGTTTATAGCATTGAGGAAAGGGTTATGTTGTGAGTGGTGTGTAGAAATTGGGTGGCAGACACATCAGGATGGTTTTGGGGCGCCTACTGCCGGTGTTATATGGCCTGATGTCACTGTTTGCACGTGCGGGTTGGCTGCACGTATTGTTCGTTTTTTTTTTTGGTTGTTTACAGTTCAGGGTGCGTTTGCTGACAACGATTTCCATTTGTGCCTGCAGTTGTTTACTATTTCTACTTTAGTTTTAGGGTTGCTAAGTATGGTTTGCATAGTATTAACCATTTTTCTGTTGAACATAGGTTGCATCTTTTTGAAATGTTGTTGTATGGTGATGCCCTTTTTATGATTTTCCAGGATATGTTATAGTTTATTTTTTTTGTCTTTGAGTCTCCAAATATATTTGCTCAGTTCTGTTTGGTTTTTGTATTTTTCTTTGTTGAATGACTGTTTATGGTTTGCGTATCTGGTTTTGAGTGATTTTCAGTGATCCCTATGTATGTTTTCTTTTTCATTTTCTGATGTCACAGTGGCTTGGTATACAATGTTGTTATAGAGGCATTTGTTGCTTAAGGGACACTGTTCTTTTTTTTAGCACAATTGCAGGATTTCCTTTCTTCACCCTTCTTTGCTGTGTTGCTTTTCATTTTGTTGGATGAATCAATTATATTTTTAAGGTTAGGCATGCATGAATATGATAGTTTTTGGGTGTTCTTGTTGAATATTTTTGGACAATTTGTGTTCTTTTGGGAAGGATGCTGTCAAAATTTTGAAAAATTCTTTTCCTACGTTGTTGTTTTTACTCGTCCATCATATGGAGGGTTGTACCATGTGATTTTCCTTTTCCTGCTTTTTTTTTTTTTGTTCATGTTGTTATCTGGGTTGTATTGTTTGTAGCTGTAACCACTTTTTTTGCAATGCCTCTTGGTATTCTGCTGCTGCATTGTTGAATACTCTTTCATTATGTGACAGATTAGATAATCTCTTGTTTATGCCATTGGGTATGGTTTTTAGTATAGATGGTGGGTGGTTGCTATTGATGTTTACATAAATGGGTGTGTCATTAGGTTTCTTGTATGGTTTATATATGTGGTTGTTGAGGTCAAGTGTTATGTCTAAGTAGTTCACTACTTTTTTGTTTGCTTCAATGGTGACGGCGAGGCCGTCGTCTCTGTACAGTCCGACTTGTTTTCGAGTTGCTTTTGGATGTTGGATAGTATAAACAGTCCGACTAGTTCACATGTTTCGGCACCGTCATACGATCCCATGGTCACATCAAATGTTGAGTTTTTATTTTTTTTTTCTTGATCCATGTATCATTTCTGCTGTAGAGTAAAGTTTTCTTGGTGTGGAAAATGATTTCCATTTCTGACCCTGTTATGTCTGTGTGTTTTATTAGCAAATTTCAGAGCTTTAGTGAGTAGCTCTTCGTCTATGGATGGGTAGAAGTCTACTATGTCGAATGTGATGAATACTGTGTTCTTCTGTTTGTTAAGGTTTTTGAACCATTGGATAACTTCATATGTGTTCTTCCAGAGGTTGTATTCAGTGTTTGATTTTATGTTTTTTATGGGCTTTTTCTAAGATAAAAAAAAATGCTTTCCATCTCATGTTTTTATTTTGAATTTTTCAGTTTAGTTCTATTAATCTTTTTAGTAGAACTGTGGAAATGGTATATTTTTTTGGGATTGTGCTAAAATTAATTTACTCCATTTTGAAATTCACCCTAAGTCCACAGTGCTCAACAAATTGAGCTTTTTCAAAAATTTGTTGCTGAACTAAAACGCCTAATAAAAATCTGAAAGTGCTCAACCCCTTGCACGTGCAAACATCTGTTAAAAAAGGCGATATAAAGGAAGTTTTAAAAAAACCAACGAGAGCGCTGGCTGTTTCAGATCTGCGCTTTTTTAAGGATTTTTTTATCATACTGCCGGTTTTATATATGGCCTGGATGCCCCAAGGGGTTGAGCACTTTCAGATTTTTATTAGGCGTTTTAGCAATATTTTTGATAATAGCTCCTCCTATGTTGAGCACTGTGGCCTGGTGAATTTCAAAATGGAGGAAATTAATTTTAGACAATCGACAAAAAATATACCATTTTCCAACCCGCAGTTCTACTTAAAAAGATTAATAGAACAAAACAAACTGAAAAATTCGTACGAAACATGAGATGGAAAGCATTTTTCTTCCTGAATCCGAATGCAAAAAAAGAGGACAAAAACACATATGACTTCAAATCATGGCGATCTCCACCAGCCATAGATGAAATGAAATCTTTTGAGGATAAAATGAAAAGAATGATAGCCAACATAGAATTCAAAAAATCAAACAACGATTTCCAAACATCATTAAAAATGAAATGAATAAAACAAATACAAAATGATAAAAAAATATTCGTGAAGGCTGACAAAACCAGTAATTACTACAAAATGGAACCAAACGAGTACTCACAACTTCTTGATAAAAACATTCAGAAAAACTACAAAAAAGCTGATAAAACCATACACAACAACATCCGAAAAAAAAAAGAAAAAGAACTCGTACACCACATGGATCTAGGTGACAGGGTGGAAACAACTGCAATAAAAGAAGCCTTCATAACCCTTAAAGACCATAAACCCAATTTCCACAACAACCCAACATGTAGACTAATAACCCATCTAAATCTGAACTGGGCAAATAAGTAAGAAAATCTTAGAAAAAGCCATAAAAAACATAAATCAAAACACTGAATACAACCTCTGGAAGAACACATATGAAGTTATCCAATGGTTCAAAAACCTTAACAAACAGAAGAACACAGTATTCATCACATTCGACATAGTAGACTTCTACCCATCCATAGACGAAGAGCTACTCACTAAAGCTCTGAAATTTGCTAATAAACACACAGACATAACAGGGTCAGAAATGGAAATCATTTTTCCACACCAAAAAAACTTTACTCTACAGCAGAAATGATACATGGATCAAGAAAACGAATAAAACTCAACATTTGATGTGACCATGGGATCGTATGACGGTGCCGAAACATGTGAACTAGTCGGACTGTTTATACTATCCAACATCCAAAAGCAACTCGGAAAACAAGTCGGACTGTACAGAGACGACGGCCTCGCCGCGCTAAACAACAATCCAAGAACCATTGAAAACAAGAAAAAAGAACTATGCAAAATTTTCCAAACCATAACTTAAAAATCACCATCGAAGCAAACAAAAAAGTAGTGAACTACTTAGACATAACACTTGACCTCAACAACCACATATATAAACCATACAAGAAACCTAATGACACACCCATTTATGTAAACATCAATAGCAACCACCCACCATCTATACTAAAACCATACCCAATGGCATAAACAAGAGATTATCTAATCTGTCACATAATGAAAGAGTATTCAACAATGCAGCAGCAGAATACAAGAGGCATTGCAAAAAAGTGGTTACAGCTACAAACTACAATACAACCCAGATAACAACATGAACAAAAACAAAAAAAGCAGGAAAAGGAAATCACATGGTACAACCCTCCATATGATGGACGAGTAAAAACAAACGTAGGAAAAGAATTTTTCAAAATTTTGACAGCATCCTTCCCAAAAGAACACAAATTGTCCAAAATATTCAACAAGAACACCATCAAACTATCATATTCATGCATGCCTAACCTTAAAATAAATTGATTCATCCAACAAAATGAAAAGCAACACAGCAAAGAAGGGTGAAGAAAGGAAATCCTGCAATTGTGCTAAAAAAGAACAGTGTCCTTAAGCAACAAATGCCTCTATAACAACATTGTATACCAAGCCACTGTGACATCAGAAAATGAAAAGAAAACATACATAGGGATCACTGAAAATCACTTCAAAACCAGATACGCAAACCATAAACAGTCATTCAACAAAGAAAAATACAAAAAACCAACAGAACTGAGCAAATATATTTGGAGACTTAAAGACAAAAAAATAAACTATATAACATATCCTGGAAAATCATAAAAGGGGGCATCACCATACAACAACATTTCAAAAAGATGCAACCTATGTTCAACAGAAAAATGGTTAATACTATGCAAACCATACTTAGCAACCCTAAATACTAAAGTAGAAATAGTAAACAACTGCAGGCACAAATGGAAATCGTTGTCAGCAAACGCACCCTGAACTGTAAACAACCCCAAAAAACCGAACAATACGTGCAGCCAACCCGCACGTGCAAACAGTGACATCAGGCCATATAACACCGGCAGTAGGCGCCCCAAAACACGAGAGCGCTGGCTCGAAAACAGATGGTGAGAATTCCACAGAATTGTAGACAGTGGTGTCTCTACTTGATGCCAAGAGATCACAGACACAATCAGCTGAGTCTCCCTGACGAGTGTGATCCAGCAGTCTAATCCTGAATTTTGCCGTTTGTTTTTAGTGTTTGTGTCCAGCGTTGTGTTTGAATCTGAATATGTAAACATGTGCTGAGACTAGTTAAGCTTTCCCGTTCCTGAAGAAAGCCCATTTTGGGACCAAAATATTGAACTGTAATAAAAAATTAAAAAGAAAAGGACTCAACCAAGCAGTTTTGGGCTCCAGTTTTTCTTCTTCTTTTTCCCACTTAAAATGTCTCACGACAACGAGAAAAACGAACCTCCAGCAGTGAGAGTGGTGCTTCTGGATTCTCTCTCTCTCTCTCTCTCTCTCTCTCCCCTCTCTCCCTCTCTCTCTCTCTCTCTCTCTCCTTGTGTGTGTGTGTGTGTGTGTGTGTGTGTGTGTTGTGTGTGTGTGTGTGTGTGTGTGCGTGCGTCGTTCGTGCGTGCGTGCCGTGTCCTACATATAACAAGCAGCAGTACTAAGCATCAGCATTAGTATCAGCAGCTTGTTTATGGATTTTTAAAAATCTGTACCTTATGTTGCCAACTGTTTAACAACATACTTGATCTTAGCACTAACACTTACTGTAGTGGGTTTTTTTTTATCAGAAATGCAGAAGTGAACCACAAACGTGTGTGCAGAGTCTGGTTGAGCAAGAACAACACTCAGCAAAGGTGAATGCATGGTGTAAGCGTAAAACACCACACACTGGTAACAATAACCCCAATTACTGTTACAAAATAATGGATGTAAACCACCAACAGCTACAAGCGCTGAAACAAATGAAGGATCACAGACGATTTAAAAGGCATTTTCCTTTTACTGCCACAAACCTTCAGCAGTCCAAAATCATAGAAACAAACAGCAACTACTTTCTAAACCTGTAGACCTCACAGTTAACCAAAAAGACAGAGCGGACGCGCTCTCGAGAGAGAGAGAGAGAGAGAGAGAGAAGAGAGAGGAGAGAGAGAGAGAGAGAGCATCTTCTCAGCATCCCGTTCATAAAATGTAAGGTCGTTTTCTTTCAGCTATACATGGCTATTACAAGTAGTTCATCTCATTATTATCTCCCCACACAGCTCCTGTTTAAGATCGTTCAAAAATTGCAAACAGGTTGTGTGTGAATGATGAAGATAATGCACCACTCGTGCAATGTGTAAAGTGATAGGCACAAGCGCAACAACGCCCATTCACGAAGAGTGCCTCGCATTATGTGGGCGTTTACCTAGGCTCTAAAGTCACTCAGAGAGACAATCTTCTACTTCTCTGCAAACTGATCATAGACCTATTGCCATCTCTTCAAGGCCACGGATCCACCGTGGATCCTGTCACTGACAGTGCAAAGAATTCTTCCAAGGTCCGCGGTGGACTAGAAGAATTTGCAAGGTATCCTTTCGAAAGATCCTGTTAGTAGGAGCCCGTTCCTATGGAGTAGCGTGGCGGAGCGGGACGGAAGGTAGTAGGGTTGAGGTGGGGAGTGGAGGTAGGGGGGGGATAGGGGCGGAGAGAGAGGGCTGTGATGTGATTATTTGCAGCAATCATCTCTTCTGCCTAAGCTGCGTGAAGAGTCACTGTGTGCCAAGGTCTTGATCTCCACAGATGGGCTCCCTGTCCCTTTTGCAATGCTGTCAGACAGTCGTGTTTTTCCCCTTCCCATCGCCTGTACTTAACATTTCCCTGGGAAATTACTGTTGATGTGGTGAGTCGGCCGAATATTATTCAGTCCTTAAAGCAAATTAGCGTAATTTTTTTTGCTAATCGTGAGATCAGTTTCCTTGGCTTCTTCAAGAGTGCCCCAAGTTGGATACTGAGGGAGGCAGAGTAACTGGGAAGTAATTATCATATCCAGGGGTTAGTGACAGGTAGACATTAAATGCAATGGCCGGTCCAGGGTGAGGAAGGCATCTCACCTCTATCCAGTGACTGTCACACAGGATCTCCAGTGGACTGAGGAGAGCACAATCTGGGGCATGAACGTCGACATCTTGGTTCAGTGATAGTTGGCCTGCAACACCTCCAGGAAGGCTTAAAGGCCATCGTGCGGTTTGCCAACATTGTTGGCCCTATAGCTAGGTTGAAGTAAACACTTGAACACATCATTCCTGGGCTTGATGCAGGAGTCTAGGCCGTTGGTATGATGGGTAGCTGAGGAGGTACTGAACACAAGTTACAGTATTATATGCTTTAACTGCATAGTACCGAACTCTTTGTTGTGCATGTGTAGAGATGTGCTGGTTGATTCCACTGTTGTTGAGCCAAATAATTCGGAGATCCATCGGTTAGACTTTTACTGTTGTTCGCTGTACAATCATCGTGTGGTGTGTATGTGACCAGCGGGATTCCATGGCTGAAACCAGTCATAACTATCGGATTTTCTTTGTTTGAGAATGGTTATAAGACCGCGATGAGAAAATAGCCAGTAAACATGTTTCTAGTTGAGGAAAGTCAGCTTACTCCATCTTGCAGAGGGTCCGCTCAAGAAAAAACACAGCGAGGTAAAGTTTATGGTACGGGGCTAAGGTCCCAAAAGACTTGATGTGATCGTGCAATATATGGTTTGCAGCAGACACTTGAAGCTGACGCCGACGGCGGAGAAAAGTGCTCCTGTGTGGGACAGAACACACCAAGACGTGTCAGTCCCCTGTTGAGGCATAGACAGGAGAGCTGCCATCCATGTTGGTGTGTTGTCGTGCAGCAACAGAAGACCTTTGGTTTAAGGCCAACAAAAGTCTTACAGAGTGGAGGGAGGACGAACTCACAGCGAAGTCCATGAGACGACCTGAGATGTGTGACTACAGCTGTGCTGGCCAGTATCCCCCAGCTGGTGTTTGGCCAATCGAATAGATTGCCAACATGCTGTGGCGGGCTTTAGCGCAGTTTAACGCTCGACTGTCGTGATGTGGTACTAGTGTGATAACTGAACTGCTCAGCCAAGGGAAGCAGCTAGTAAGGTTCTGAATGCTCTATTTATATTCTTTGTGGGGTTTATATTGTGTGTACCCAGAATATTGGAATTTATCTCTTGTTCCAGGTTAATTTGAAAAATTAAACGAGACTTAAGATGGAGTTGAAGTTTTTTTGTATGCAGATCGATTTCGAGGATGCTGTGGCAGAGGTATACATGGTGGAAGACGAACCCCACGCGCGCCATCCCCAGACTTCAGCTACGTGGTGGATCCCCGAGAACAAACTTAGAAGGGAGGGTTCAATGGAAGTAGTACCTCGAGTTGCTGATGGGTGTGGGCACATGTTACCTCTACCCAACAGATCATCCCCGAAATAATCTCCATTAAACTTCAATTTCCAGATAAGTCTCGCTTAATTTCCAAAGTATTCCCTGTCCTGCTGATTGGGTCAGACGTGTACATGTGGAGATTTTAGCGTCGGGGATCACAAGTTATGGCGTACACACATCAGGCTCTGAAATGCGCAATCTAATAATGTGAGTTACTTCCCTTGGTCCTACAAATATGTCCAGACCACAGACTGGGAAATCTTTTAGTCTTTGTGAAGAACCATCATTTCCATCTTCATTCTCTTTGATGATCCAGTGGTCGAATCTTGCAGAAAAACGTGTTCCTGTGTGACCATCACACCGTGCTTGAAGGATGCTGTCTATTGGTGTACAACTCTGCACATTAACGCTGCCTCCCCCCCCCCCCCCCCCCCCCTTCTCTGAGAAGTACTAGCAGCCCGAGTGCTGTGAAACCGAGTACTTCGACATGTCTATTCCAGCTTATAAACAGCAACATCTGTCATCACAACGAGAAACAATGGTGTCTCTTTTCATATGTGCAACTGGCTGTTATGCAATTGGGATAAAAATGTTTTTCCAGTTCGTAAGTGGGCAGACTTATCAATTACTACGCCGAAGGTGGCGTGAACAGACACAATCTCTTGTTTTGCTCAAAGCACGGTATTACTGAAGGCTTTAGATGAGTCCCTATTTTTTTTTAAAGAGAGCTACATACAAGCACTTATTTAGACTCAGATTTGAGCATACGGCATTTAGGGGAGGAAATGGGACCTATAGCAGTCCTCCCCTGTCTACAACACAACACAGCAAAATCAGAAACAAAACAAACAAACCCTTAAGGCTGACAATGCAGACATCAAAAGCACACAAGCCCGTGTCCTTCCCATGTGTAAATCAACTAATTGTACACAGAACACATCACCGCTCAGTCGAGAGTCGCTCCTATTTTCTCAACAGTGATTAGCTGGGAGGGGATGGAGACAATCGATCGGGATGGCTACCGTTTTTGCTGACAAGAACGATCATTTCCATTTTCAATGCCGGAAAAAAGAACCAGCGATCCATGCTAGCGATGTCATGTCAGGTGGGGTGTGCTAAGAAGAGTGGGAAAACGTTGAGATAAAAGGGAAAAAGGGGGGGCGATGGAAAGAGGAAATGGAGGGGGGGGGCGCCGGTAGGTAGGTTCAACACTGGCGGGGTAAAGGGGTCAACACTGCTATCGCCGGGTTTGGTGTAAAGCAACTCGTGCAAAAAAAATACGATCACCCACTCGGCGGGACAGTCTTCTTTTCCCCCAACTGGAGTAGACTGTAAGGGAGGTGGCGGGATTAGATGCGGCGAGATCACGTGAGGGGTCGCCGAAGTGCGGGCGGGTTATGAAAGTTGTACCATTGTTGTCTTTTTTTTTTTTTTTTTTATGAAAACCCAAAAAAAGTCTTTCATTTTTCGTGGAGTGAAAACGAGTGTATTGTGAAGCCTATTAATCTCTGAGGGGCGATGGAAGAACGGAAGTGAGACGTGAAAAGGACTCGAGAGGAGGAGCAGAGGGAGTGCCACGAGAAGCCGTGATGGGACGGAATCGAAGAGAGAAGAGTTGACGATGAGATGGGTGAAGGCCGGGAATGCTGGCACACACCTAGCCACCCCCTTCTCCCGTCACAAAGACATATCTACTACTTATCGATCTCGTCTAGCCGATCTATGTGTCCTGTCCATCTATCTATCTGTCTAGCTTGCTAGCCGACCTGTGGCCACCTATCTACCTACCTGTTTATTTATCCCTTAATTTTTCATCTCCGTATTTATCCTCCCCCACCCCCAACCCCCTCATCTATCGGCATCTCTCTGTTCTCTTGTCTCTCTCCCCCCTTACTCCTCCACATTTGCTGTCTGTGTCCTTTCCTGTCTGTCCTTGTCTGCTCTGTCTGTCTGTCCACTCTTAGCTCTCTCCTGTCTCTCTGTACTGTCTCTCTCTGTCTCTCTCTGTCTGTCTGTCTCTCTCTCCCTCTCTACTCTCTCCCGCTCTCGTCTCTCTCTCTCTCTACTTGGTCTAAGTCCTGACTCATATCCTCTGTCTTTTGTCTGTCTCTTATCTCTTGTCCTTTCTGTACGGTCTCTCTCTCTCATCTCGATATGTCTGTCGTCGTCTGAGTCTGGCGTCTCTCCTATCTCTCTCTCTACCCCTTTATCTATTCATTTATCTATTTATTTATGATATCTTATTATATGGCTATCCAGGTAGTACGAACACTCTACTAGATTATCGAGGCCCATCCTTTTTCCTTTTTACACCAGACACGTAATCACGGTATCCAGCAGCTAAAACTGATGAATCTTTCACTCCTGACTTGAGCATAATACCAACAGTCGCTTATTTGCCATCCTTATGTTACTCCCCTTTGAAGGAAACAAATTAAAACTAATGAAACCACTCACCGGAGAATGGAGATGAGTGAGAGATCATCTCATACCCCCATACCCCCTTAAACGCATCTTCTTTGTCTTTTTAAAAAATTAAGTGTTGGACTTGGGGGAGCTAGAGTTTGGCTCGACTCCCTATCTTCGGAGTATGTGGGAATTTTTGGACCAGGTCCTCATTTTCATTTTACACGCAACAGACACAGAGACACACAGACGTGCATATCAGACTCAGACAGAAACACACAAACCACATAGACATAATCGAAACACAGACAGAAATGACAGACAGACAGACAGACAGACAGACAGCAGGGGATGGGGTGAGGGGAGGACTTTCAGGTGACCTGAATGTTTCATAAGATAGTAAGTTGATAATAGTCTCACACACACACACACACACACACACACCCACACACACACACGCACGCACACACACACTCACACGCGCACGACACACGCACATCACACACACACAACACACACACACACACACACACACGCACGCACGCAACGCACGCACGCATGCCACACCACACACCACCACACACACACACACACACACACACACTAACCACACCCCACACACACACACACACACTCACACACACTCACGGTAAAGAACATGCAGAATACCTTAAAGACACCAGAGAACAAGACAGGTGAAACAACTACATCTTAACCTTGTCCATATTCTCTCTTTATACTTGATGTCCCTGCCAGACGACTAAAAACTCTCAGTGGACTGACATTCTTCCCACAACCCCTCACAGTAAGTTTGTTCTGGTCATCGGCTAAATATGCAGCTGTCGCCGGGTGCTGCAAAGCCCCCTGAATAATATCAGTTCAGCGATCGTCATGTTTCACATGAAAACAGGGCAAATCACGCTAGGCGTGCACATAATTTCACATGGGCGATACTACGTTTCGTATTATACCTTGTAGGGTATTTAGGACTGTGAGATGTGTATGTTGGTGTGTGTGTGTGGAGCATTGTGTCTTGTTGGTGGTGTGAATTGCCCATCGAGATTGTGCTAGTGGTGTGTTGTGTGTGGAATGCGTGTGTTGTTTGTGCCTAGTCTGCTGTGAAAGAGTCGAGCCACTCTAAGAACGCTTGCGCCTGCGCGCCGTTTGTGTGTCGATTTGGCGGTGCGGTATTATCCTTGGGTTGTGAGGATTGTTGTCTAGTGTGTGTGTGGTGATGGGCTGTTGTTGTGTGTTGGTTGATGGTGTGTGATACTGTGGTGCCTGTGTGTGTAGTGATGATGTATGTGTAGTGCCATGTGTGTACAAGAGAGAGACACACAGATGCACATACAGAGAAGACATGAGAGTAAACAGAGAGAGGACGAAAACTCCCGAAACTCGCAACTCGACTCTTTAATTTGCGGTAAATAGATAATCTGTGGAAGCTTTTTTGACACTATGCCCCTCAAAATGACAATAAAACAAAAAGAACAATTACATCGATTGACAAAATTAAACACAGCAATAAGAAAAAAAAATAACTAATTTTTTTAAAAAATAGAAAATAGTAAGCAATCTCACACTACAACGTATTTCACACACACACACACACACACACACACACACACACACACACACACACACACGCGCGCGCACGCACGCACGCACACACACACACACACACACACACACACACACACACACACACACACACACACGACACACACAAAACTGGACATACGTAAACATCACATAGGCATACATAACATTTCATAAGTCAATCATGTCATATGGCTTTATAGCACAGCCGACACGAAGGCCAACTCAGGGCTGCTACAACTTGTTTGTGTCAAAAGGAACATCAAACTTGGGAGAATATACAGTTAAGTGAAAACATAATTACAAATGGTCTATAAGGTATTTGAAATATTTTTTTAAACGATGTTAAACTAAACTATTTTTCTGTTTTAAAATGTGTAGGTATTACACATTCCATAATTTACTACCAGAGTAAATAAGGGATGACTTGACTAAAGATCTGTTCGGTGGTCGAGGGGTATGTAGGATATTTTTGCCTCGAATTTTAATTAATGGGAATTGTGTCATGAAGATAAGATGGCTTGCAAGATTATTAATAATTTTATACATAAAGACAGCTTTATTTAGCAATTTTTGCTGGCTAAATCCCAGCATGTAGAGGCGTAGTTAAAGTCTGGTTGTACATATGCATAGAAATATAACTTTTCTAGTATGTTGATCAAGGAAATTCTTGATTCGGTTCAACAAGAAGAATAATTTTTTGATAACCTTTTTGACAAATCAGAAATATGATTAGACCATGAAAGATTATTATCAACTGTAAGGCCTAATAATTTGTGTGATTTAACTTCTTCTAAGACTTTATCTTGTATACGTATTTTAAACAAATCAGTTTTCATATTTTGACGTTTTTGCTGGGTTGTAGTCATCATGAATTTAGACTTTTGAGGATGGAGTGCCATATGGTTCAAATTAGTCCACTTTGCAAGCTTATTGAGATCATTCTGTAATTTGATACATACTGAGTCAGCATCTTTGTCTTTATTATGGAGAGTAGTGTCATCAGCAAAAAGCTCACAGTGAGAAGATATATGTAAGGGGAGATCATTTATATAAACTGAGAATAAGATAGGCCCCAGGACTGACCCTTGGGGAACGCCATAATTTACTGGCATAAGAGAGGAAGTAACGGAATTTTTTAAGACTACTTGTCGCCTACAGTTGAGAAATGAGGAAATGAGTTTCAGAGCTTCAGCGGATAAAACCATACAACAATGTTAGTTTTTCTAACAGTAGATTGTGATCTATAGTGTCAAATGCTTTAGCAAAGTCGACAAAAATTGTTCCTGTGAAGAGATCATTGTTTATGTTTAAATGCCATTGCTCAATTATATTAGTGAGCAAGGTGTGACAAGAATGATTTTCTCTAAATCCGCTTTGATTAGAAATGTAGTAAATTGTATTCATGAAATGTTTGTGGATATTATATTTGATGTGTTTTTCAAGGGGTTTAGACAGAATAGATAGGATAGAGATAGGTCGGTAGTTAGAAGGATCAGTAGGATCACCAGATTTTAAAAAAGGTAAAACTTTAGCATCTTTGAAGGATTGTGGAAAACAACCTTTATCAATGGAAAGATTGTAAATATATGTAAGATGCTCTGATATAATCGGAGCAGCTATTTTCAAAAATTTTACCATCTATATCATCTAAACCTCGAGAACTGGACTGATTTAGTGAACATAATTCCTTATAGACTTCATGTACACCAATAAACTCGATTTGAAGATTAGATTTTATGTTTTTTGATACACAGTAAGCTTTTAGCTCAAGTAGGTCATTATCTTTTGAACAGTCAGCTTTGATCGTCTTTTCTGCTGCAACAGTTGAGAAGTGATCATTTAAGAGTTCAGCAGACAATGTTCTCTCGGAAGGAGGAGCATTAGATGACAAGGTTTTTACCGGAGAGCTCATTGATAGCTTCCAGATCGATTTAGAATCTTCTTTACGGGAATAAGGTCACTGAAATATTTCTTTTTGGCGGCTCTTTTCATATCCGTTACCTTATTTCTTTGCTTTTTAAATTTATCATCTTTACCATTTGTTTTCAATAGAATATCTCGTAAATTAATGGCCTTATCGATTTTTTCATTATACCACGGTGGCTTACCCCTTGGTTTGACACGTTTAGTTACCGATGGCACGTGTTTGTTAAAGACAGAGATAAATATGTCATACCAAGCAGCCAGTGCTCCATCAGGGTCATTGTACTGATACACCTCAGAAAAATTTGCGTTACACAAATCGGACAAGAAATTGTTAGCATCGAAATTTCTCTATAGCTTCGAAAAGATACACATTTGTGAACATTTCTGGGAATGTTAACCCCCTTTTTTGGACCATGTTAGACAAATTGGAAAGTGATCACTGAGACCGTATACAGGCACAGATGTTTCTATAATATTAAATTGGTTTGTTTGTCGCGTATATGTGGTCAATTAGTGTTTCGGAGGATGGAGTTTTTCTTGTCGGCGTATTAATTAGCTGTGTCAAATTCTGTAATTCATAAACCCGTTTCCAATTTATCATGTGGTTTAAGTAGATCAATGTTAAAATCTCCTAAAATTATAATCTCAGACGAACGCATTGAGACATCTTCCATCATATGTTCGAAACGATCGAACCATTCAATACGTTCGTTAGGATTTCTATATAAGCAGCCTAACAAAATCGGTTTAGTACCCTTCACATATATTTCTATCCATATGCATTCTATGTTATATTTATCCCAAACTGTTGATCTGTTTATAATTAATCGAGTTGTGAATATAGGTCACTAAACCTGTTTCAAGTTTTGTCTTTGGATCTCTCTTCTTATAGTATTATAACCTTGATTGAAACTAAATTATCAGGCACTATATTGGAAAGTCGAGATTCTGAAAAACAAAAACAATGGAAACAGTTATTGGAATTGGATAAAATGTTGGGAACATCAGAAATTTTGTTTAAAAGATGACACACGTTTAGATAGCCTATTTTCAAGCCGAATTTAGACAACCATTCATCATTCATTATAGAGATGAAACTGATTTACAAATAAACTCTACGGATTACACAACACTACAGATAAACGAGCAAAAATAATAGTCAAACAGCAGGAACACCTTTTTTTCAGATGAATTTTAGCAGAGACACAACAACAACACAACAACAACAAAAAACAACAAAACAAACAAAAAACAAAAAAAAAGGCAAAAAAAAAATCAGCTGCCTTAAACAAGTCAAGAATGATAATTTTATAGCTACAACAATATATGCGGCAAAACTCAGCAAGAAATAGCAATATCAGCAATCCGGGGACGAAACACAAACGCCGTGAACCAAAAACCGAAAGTAGAGTTCACAAGTCCATTCCGATCACCAGGGTCCGGTATCAGCATCATACATCCTCGCGCACGTGGCTGCGCGCGTCACTGCGCGCGCTACACGTGCACATCCCGCGCATACACATACGCACTCACATACCCTCACACATGCTACTTCTCTCTCTCTCTCTCTCTCTCTCTCTCTCTCTCTCTCTCTCTCTCTCTCTCTCTCTCTCTCGTACATACATGAAAATCCTTAACTGTTAACATATTGATGAACATGTTTTTGATGATACCAGTGACATTTGAATTATTTTATTTAATGTTAATAGCAAATCAGACAAAGGAAAACAAGGAAGTATCCGATTCGTTGATAACTTTCACATGGTTACTACAATTCTCTTTACATTTAATATTTTGATAGTACACCATTCTTCCCCTCCTTCATTCTTTCGCCCTCCCCCTTCCCGCTCTCGCTCCACTCCGTCCCCCGCTCGTTCAAACCCCCACCCCTTACTTTTTCTCAATACATACACAAAAACACGTGCACGCATGTGCGCATGCGCGAGTGCACACACCCACACACATGCAATGCACACACACACACACACACACACACACACACACACACACACACACACACACACACAACACAGTTTCCACCCATTCTAATTTAGACAGTCATATAATCAGGGTGGTGTATATATAAAACTATTGAAGTCTGGACTGGTTCAGGAGCTGTGACGCCAATGTTCAGCAGTTGGAGGGTGGCGTACTCCCCAGTCTGCTGGGACGTATCTCCAACACAACCAGCGTTTCGGTAGGGGAAGGCGGTTAGGGGGTTCTTAGGGGCAGGGTTCACTGCTGCCACTGGGTTCTGGAAGCTTCGCTGGCAGCTTGGGGTTATGAAGTGCTGGGGGACAGTCAGCTTCCAGTAGCCCTCTGTGGCTAGAAGGGGGTTTGGAAGCTTCTGAGACAGAACTGAGGTGGGACAGTGGGTAAATGAAACGGAGGGACACCAGGGGGAAGGGGGACTTGGAGTGAGTACCATGGGGCAAGTCCCAGGATCTGAGGTTGGGGGAATAGTTGGGGTAATATGGTAGGTAGCAAAGCGGCTGGGCTTCATGTACTCTGGGACAGTCCTGTTGTCCTGAGGCTGCTGTCTGGAGATCGAACGCTGGGAAGGAGGCCTCGCCCACGTTTGTATACAGCTGCTGTGAATGAGCAGGGACCCCCAGTTCTTGAAGGGAGGCTGATAGGCCTCAGTGGTGGATGTTTGTAACGCGCGGCTGTGGAGGGGACCAGGCTCTGTGTTGATGGGAGGCTGAAAAGGCCTCGACGGCGTCGTAGCGCTGCTGCTGCTGAGCGGAACACTTCGAGCGGGAACGGCGTCCTCGGGTTGAGCCTGGTGTGTCGCCTGGGGGGCAACGTCGGGTCCAATCCTCCCTGTCTCTGGGACGGCAGCAGGGGGGGTGGGGGTAGGGATCCGTGGACGGATTCTCTCTGGGTGCGAAGCCTGGTATGGCCCCAAAGGACCACACCAGAATGGTGTAGTGGATCATGGAAGCCGCAAAAGTGGCAGATGGAGGGCCATGGCATGCACCAGGCCTGAGCTGAATACTGACCAAAACTCAGGGCCGTGAGAGACCTCCCTGCCACCGTGCTGCTGGGTTGCTATCAAAAGCACCCTTCCGCCTGCTCCCGTTTGCCCATCCATTTCTTACAAACACTTTCTCGGGCTGTCGCTGTGACGAAAAGACCACCTTCACTATGTCGCTTGTTGGTCTGACGAGAGAAACGTGGCAAAAAAAACTGCATAAAATTGATGTGGCTAGTTTGCAGAGTACCTTTTTAAAAAATGGGTAACAGGTGGGGGTCTGGGGTGAACAGGATCTGAGGGAGAGAGAGGGAGAGACGGAGAGAGCGAGGAGCGGAGATGAGCGAGACGAGAGACAGAGGAGAGACAGAGACAGAACTGGACAGAAAGAAGAGAGAGGGACAGGAGCGGAGATAGAGACAGAGACAGAGACAGAGAGGGCAGACAGACAGACAGACAGACAGACAGACAGATGACCGAATGAATTCCTGAGAATGAAAATGAATGATGCATGATATGAATGAAATGAAATGAAAAGAACCGGATGTTATTCATGGCCTCAGCCCCTCATGAAGGCGGGTAACGGTAAAACAGATTGAAACCAATTTTCATAATAACCATACAGAGGAGTAAACTATACTACCGCCTATGGGCATGTTTACATCATGTCAAACTAGCCAAGTAGTGTCTCTTTTCTCCCAGATTTAAAAAGCCTTTTACGCTAATCAACGATAGATTCGTAACGATAATTTTTATAATTTATAATTTAGTTAAGTGTAAGTAAAACAAGTTTCTCGATAATATCTAGGCTCCATTTTTGTACTCCCCACTTACTTAAAACGAGCAGGGAATAAAACTTTAGAAAATGGGAAAACGGAAGAATGCTGTCTCTGTGTGTGTCCTGTGTGTCTGTGATCAAAATGTGTTCCACACGCTCCAGACAAAACTACTGGGCTGATCTCTCTGAAAATTGTAGTGAAACTGGTAGTTTGTATGTTCATTATGGTCACGGATGATGCTCGATGTTTTAGTTTACCGTTTACAGCCGTTACTAACGACTGTAACGGCCTTAAACGCTTTTTTTTTCTTTTTATGGAAATATTTCAGAAAGTGCTTGGCTGATCTTTGTGAAAATTAGCAGGTATGTCATTATGGGTCACGGATGATGCCAGATGTTTTTAGTTTACCCCGTTTACTAAGGTTACTTACGGCTGTAACAGCCTGTAATTTGTAGCCTTTGTAATGGTTTTTTCTTTTTTTCTAGAATTTATCAAAAAGTACTTAGGCCAACTGTTCTGAAAATTTGCACCCCCGGTATGTTTCATCTATGGGTCTCGGATATGCTGGCCAATGTTTAGTTTTTACCCCGTTTACAGCCGTTACGTACTAACGGTTGGTAACAGCCTGTAACGGTTTTTTTCTTCTTTTATAGGATCTATCAAAAAGTATATTGGCCAATTGTTCTGAAAATTACTAAGGCCTGTAACTGTCTGTAACGCGCTTTTTTTTCCTTTTTCTCCATGGGAATAGATCTCAGAAAGTACTTGGCTGATCCTTTGGTGAAAATTAGCAGGTATGTTCATTCTTCTGGTCTCGTATGATGCCCGATTTGGACACCCGAGTTAGCTTTTACCGTTATAACCGCGCTCACTAACGGCTGTAACGGCCTGTATGTAACGGTTTTTCTTCTTTATGGAAAATAATCTTGTTTTTTCTTTCATTTCTTTCAACCCTTTGACATTAAAGACGAAACGAAGTGTATCTCCTCTTTTTTAAGACATCTGGCATACTGAGTACAACCAGTCGCAATCAATCATCCACAAGATTTATAGGTCTAAACGGTGTACATTCATGTCATATATACCCCAAACCTAAACCTAGTCATTAATACACTTCAGTTTTCTGTCCCATATGTGCTTTCAAATATTGCTTCACGTCCATGGGTATTACAAAACGTTCATATCAAATGAAAAAATCTTTCACCTAGGTGTACCAGTGGGGTTTATTGTCAGTTATATCCATCTACAGTCAATCAATTGATGACGAAACTACTGCTATAAAATGTGATTTTCGTTTCCCCAACCTTGATTTAACACCACACATCACCACACACCGTTGCTATATAACACAACACGCACATTTGATACCACAGATCCTTCTTTTCGCTAGCGTCTATAATTCAAGCACCATTTTATACGTTTTATATGAGGTAACCTATGTTCATCCATCTGTAATAGCTTAAAACTAGTATCGAAGGCAGACAACAGCACCATTAACATACTGTTGGTAAAAATCTGTTCGTTTCACCGTTATACTACATCATTGGGGAGCATTGCAGAATCTACACCTAAATTACTTTAAAAAAGAGCAAATAAATTTAACTGACTCCAAAAACGAACGCGACTTATATAACCTCCAATACTTCTGATCCGTATAGCAGCACTGGCTGGACATGCATATCAAAAACGTTTTACACAAACAGTTCTAAGGAATTGTTTATCTGGAGCAAAAAGCTTTCTGAACTAATACACAACAAAATGCAGTTTTTGCTTCGACTGGCAAGATCTTTACCCACCAGCAGTGGAAACGCAGACGAGTGGAGCTCAATATTTCCAAATTACTTGTAAACATTAAACTACAGGCCATAAACACTTAAATACCTCTCTTCTGAAGTACAATGGTGTGAAGTTTTGTTCATGTTAACCTTCAATTGAAGTTGGAAGAAGCAAGCATGATGCAGATTCGGAAACATTCACCAATTGGAGAAAAAACCCTGTTTTGGGAGGGAGCGGTGCGGTGCGGTGGGGGGGGGGGGGGGGGGGGAGTTAAAATATCTTCCAAGTGGATTTAGAAGATTTAGTAAGATAAACAGCCAACATTGCCAGACTCCATCCATTGTCATAACTGGGATTGAAAACACTTAACCATAAGTGAGCGAAAAAAGTTAAAGGACTCTTGATTCTTATCATAAAAGGCTAAAAGTGAGGGTTCTTGTGCTAGTACAGTGCAAGGTGCAAAAAAAATGAGGGATATCGAGAATCTGACCAGATGCACAAGGATGGTGCCGGTTTCAATGTCTGCCTAACCATCCATTAACCTTGCAGCCTATGCACAAGGTTCCGGTTTTTTTCGGATAGGGCACAGACGGCGCGCGCACACGTGCACGCACGTTCGCACGTACACACCACACACCCACACACAACACACACACACACACCCACACCACAACACACACGCATCACGCACACGCACACACACACCGACACGCGCGCACACACACACACCACACACACACACACCCACACACACTGGAAAATTCCCTAGTCCTGTGTAAAAGAGGGTTCTTCTTCTTTTTATTTTATAGCAACACTAGAACAATTGGTGCAGCAGTAGAGGAACATGAATGCTTAGACCAAATTCAATCAATGCATGCAATAGGTCGACATCACTTCTTTAAAAGTAAGTCCCTCCCTCTGAACGTGATGTATCAAAGTAGATAGGAGCACTTGCAAACTATGGGATACTGCTCCAAAATATATAGAAAAAAAAAAGAAAAAAAACTTTGTCAACACACACAAATAATAAAATTTAATCAATGCCAAATTTACAAAAATCTAATTGAATCATCTTTAATCTGTACTGAGGTGTGTCGCATTTTTTTTTTTTTTTAGTAAAAAGGCGAGCTAAATTTAAAAAGACAGGCGGGGGAATGTCCGTGGGTTATTGCTCATTGGCTTCTCAGTATTTGTCATGGAAATAGCCCGTACATTTTTGTTTTAATTAATCATGTTTTTTTTTAAATCGAAAGGTGGGACGGGGTGGAGGGGGGGGGGGGGGGGGGGTCGTTACACTGGCAAAATGCATTAAAACTGTAAAATTCTAAAACTGAACTTCAGAGGCATGCTACAATAATAGTGCATCCATAAAGATGTGTGTCAACACAATCACAAGACGCCCTCAAGAGCAAATGCTTTCAAGAAAAGGTATGGTTCCTAAAATGTAATCACCCCGAACATCCATCCTTGTATATCCTGAAATTATTTACACAAAATATTTGGAAACAGTACGGACACTTTTTTTATTACTCTTTGATCCATAGCTTTAGCCATGGTATTCTATTCATTTTGCCTCGTACAATTCCCACATTTCTATTATTCAAAATGAAAAGGAAAAGAAAGCTGTGGGGGTGGCGTGGTGGTGAGGTGCAAAAGGGGGTGGTGGTGGTGAGAGGGTGTGTGTAATAAGTAAAACAAGAGGCGAGGTTAAGGCAGGAGGAGCTTCTTTTCAACTGAAAAAAAACACAAGGTTTGCCTGGATTTTCTTCAAACAGCAATAATTATGTCTCCACCCAACACTCCGAACAAAAAAAAAAAGTCCCTAAGGAATGTTGTTCGAGAGAAGAAAAAAAACAAAAGAAACATGATAAATCCCTCTGCTCCGTCGTTCCCCTCTCTCGTCTATCGCTCTCGTCCATCTCATCTCTCTCTCTCCTCTCTCACTCCACTCTCACTCCTCTCCACACCCACTACCACACACACACCACCACACACACACGCACCACACACCACAAGCACCCAGCACAGATGCTGACACACACAGGGAGCCGTGAGAGAGCGGAGAACAGAGATGAGGCGAGCAGAGAGAGAGAGATGAAGGACGTGGGAGAGGGGAGGGACTAGAGGGAGGAGACGAGAGACGGGAGAGGGAAGAGGATGGAGGGAGAGCAGGGACTGGAGCATGGCGAGAGAGGGAAGAGATGAGCTGGGATGCTGAGAGAGGAGTGAGAGAGACAGGAAGAGGGACAGAGGGAGGGGAGGATGGAGAGGAAACAAACACCCTACACTCACACCACACCACACACCCACGGAAACACACTCACCACACACACACACACACACACACCCACACACACCACACACAAACACCAAAATGAAGGGTTCCAAATCAAAAAACCCAGTTGCAATTAGAAAAATCCTGACACTCACCTCTGAAGGCTACCGCTGCAACACCCACCACAAAACTAAACTTTGTTTGAAATGACACTGTCGGTGAAGAGTTGCCCTGAAGAAGTCAATCATCATTTCTTATCTTGAACTAAATGGGTCCCCCAACTATTTTTTTAAACTTCGTATAAAAGCTTGACACTCTGCAAGACACTGCACAGCAATCATTGATTTCAATTGCAAGCCCCAAAACTGTGACGGGTTTGGGGTTAGTAGTTATTAAGTGTTGAAATCTTTCAGTGAGTACCAGTAGTTAGAGAGTACCCATCGTAAAGGTATTACCTCGAAAGGTCTAAGTGACCATATACCATGCTTTTTTAAGTCCTAAGTGCACATATAATAAAGACCGCATAATTTTTTTTTTTTTCACTCGGCTTTTTAAATGGTATGTTTTATTTCTGTCTTGGATGAAGTTGTTTTTCAACTCCCTCATTTGTGTAAAATTAGACTTTATACACTAACTTTGCACGCTAATCTCCATTTCTGATCGATATTGACGCGTTTGGGTGGGTGAATTTCAATGCACAAACAAATCTATCGAGCTGGGAGGATGGAAACATGCCGCATTTCTGAAACTGTATGAATAAGAAGTAGTTGATATTTCAGCCATGCTTCGTAACAGTTTATAAATACATAGATGCACCAGTTGCCTATGGAACAGGATAGGACGACCAAGTGTAAGTAGTGACATGAGGTGTTGAGATGGCCGGTGAATGTTGAAGGTGGAGATAATGCTTTGCGAATGGGGGAATGTGAACAGTCTGGAGATATATGGGGGAAGGAAATAACGATGGGGGACAAAAAGAAAAGGTGAGTAAAGGGACAAAACAAAAGAGATAAAGAAAAGGGCATATGGAGATTGGGGTGTAGTTGAGAGAGGGGAGTGGGGTGGACGAGAGGGGTGGATATAGGCGCGGACGGGTGGGAGCAGGTGGGATGAGGGGGTGTTCCTCGAGGATGGGGGCGGGGGGGGTGCAGGAAGGGGGTGAAGGGGGGGGCGCGTGGGTAGGGGAGGATGGGCTTAAGAAGTTGATGGCTGTGAGAGAGGAGGGTAGGGGAGGTGAAGTCGGTGAGTAGACTGAGCGAGGGTTTCTTCGTTCTCTTCTTTGTTTAAGAAGGTGACTTGTGGAGGAGATCATCGTAGTTGTGTTTTTTCTTCTTCCTTTTCAATCGACTACATGCCTTTGAATTTACTGGTAATATGATATAAACAGTCAAAGAGAACAAAGAGCATTACCACTGGCCTCATTATGAAACGAAACAAAACTAGAAATGTAATAAATACCACACAGCACACACAGACACAACCTCCACACACACACCACTCACAACCACACACCCACCCCACACACACATACACGCGCGCGCGGCCACATAACACACACCACACGCGCGCGTCGCGAACGCGACAGCGCACAGAACACTAACTCACACTACACACACACACCCACACACACACACCACACACAACACACACACACACCACACACAACGTTTGCCAACGCACACATCCGTGGTGCACCTACGGGCACATAAAACCTGCCCACACATGGTGCGCATGCAGGCACGGTATCTTGCTTGCACAAATACGATTCGTGAACAGACATTTATCTGTCACACTTATGGGTTTTGGAGTCTGAATTGTTAAAATGAAGACGTGTGTTGCCTGATTGCTTGAAGTGTGGACCCCTGTCTGCTTTTGTAGTTTTGCATACTATGTGAGTTAGTGTATGTTATGGCATCCAACAAGGACTTTCTCTATTGAAAGATTTAGAGCAGGTTTGCATTGCATATATGGGCTTTTTTCTCCTGTGTGAATTCGAGTATGTCGTATTAAAATGCGGTTTTTGTCTGAAAGGGACTTAGGACAGAAGTTGGCATTGATATGGGCTTTTCTCCTGTGTGAGTTTCGAGTGTGACTGTTCAAATCGGATATCCGTTCTGAAGAACTTAGGACTTAGTATTGACATTTATGTTGCTTTTCTCCTGTGTTGAATTTGAGTATGGTGTATTAAATGGCCTTGTTGTCTGAAGGACTTAGCACAGAAGTTGCATTGATATGGCTTTTCTCCTGTGTGAGTGGAGTTCGAGTGTAGTGTTGTGTTAATTGGCCTTTGTGTCTGAAGGACTTAGGACAGAAGTGGCATTTATATGGGCTTTCTCCTGTGTGAATTCGAGTGTGTTCTGTTAATTTGCCTTTGTGTCTGAAGGACTTGGGACAGAAGTGGCATTTATATGGCTTTTCTCCTGTGTGAGTTTGAGTGTGACTGTTCAAATTGGATATTCGTCTAAAGAACTGAGGACAGTATTGACATTTATATGGCTTTTCTCCTGTGTGAATTCTAATGTGTGTACTTAGAGTACTTGCTGTTTTGAAGAATGTATGGCAGTATTTGCACTCATGCCGCTTTTGTGCTCTATGAACCCCGTGTATGATGGTCTAAATTTATGCTTTTCCATGGTTTTCCGCATGTTGTGGAGGCCAGTGCCTTCTGTTCTGCACAGACAGCTGAGTGCTGTTTCAAATCTGAATCGCTTCTAAAACACTTTAGTATAAATTTCGCAGTGCGGTTGTTCTCGTCTTTTGTCTAGTTTTCCACAAATGAAGTTTTCATCTTTGTCCATAACCTTGTCATTTTCTGAGCTCTCTTTATACTGATGTGGACTGCTGTAAATTGGACAGGTGTGATCCTCCTGTTGTGTTTCTGTGATTAACGTGTGGGTGGTGTCACCAGATATGTCAACATGATCGAACGCATCATCATGGGTTACTGCCTGCGCCCTGGATTATGATGCTGGGTCTTGTTGTCATGCCTTGTGCAGGCATGTCAACAGTGTCATTGCTGCATGTAGACTGATCTCCAATGTATCCACTGGTTTTTGTTACGCTATGGTCACGTTCTGTGCTACCGTGCTTAATCTCGGTCCCAGCTGGATTGAATTCAAGTAAACCATCGTCTGAAATATTTTCTGCTGGATTGTTTGAACATTGGGGCTTCATCATGGGCGTATGGAGTGACACCAATGGGGTGTTCAGACGTGCTTTGAATACTTCCAATTCTGTCATGGTCGTTTTGCATTAACTCATGGTTGCATCCTGGTGCACCTGCATGACTGTTGATTCCAGATACACCGTGGCTGGATCCAGGTGCGCCATGACTGTATCCAGTCGCTTCCTGGCTGTCACTGGCTGTAATGTCGCTGCATTCATTGTAGCCAGTCTTGTCTGCTGATGTGGGTTCTATAAGGAAGTCAAAGGTGGGGTCCTCAGTGATGAGCTGAGTCAAGTTTCTGATGAGGAAGTCTTCATCATTAGATGGAATCTGAAACAATAGTACCAATGCTTGATACGTCTTACGAAGTCGGTTGTGCACGTGTTTGTGTGTGTGAGGAAGTGGGATGATTGGGTGGAGGTCAGGGGTCAAAGGTGGGGTCCTCAGTGATGAGCTGAGTCAAGTTTCTGATGAGGAAGTCTTCATCATTAGATGGAATCTGAAACAATAGTACCAATGCTTGATACGTCTTACGAAGTCGGTTGTGCACGTGTTTTGTGTGTGAGGAAGTGGGATGATTGGGGTGGAGGTCAGGGGTTGTAGTGGTGGTGGCTTGCTTGTGTGTGTGTGATTGAGTGGAGAGGACAGCTATAAGCACAGATAATGGGTATGCCGGGGTGTGTCAGGTTTGTGTATTTTGGAGAGTATGTTAATCACAGTATGTTGTGAAGTGTCTGACATTATTTATAGTAATGATTTGGCAAAGATTAAATTGAGAGGGGAAAAAAAAAATGAAGATGAAATAAATGGGAAAATGTATATCATAAATATGAAAACCCCTTCACTAGCTGCATGAGGAAACTAACTATCGCAATCCCTCCCGAAGACAGATCTACCGAGGCCTTTCGTCCGCTGGATCGGACTCATCAGGGAGACACGGCTGATTGTGTCTGTGCTCTTGGCGTCAGATAGAGACACACCACAGTCCATAATTCTGTGGTGTTTCGACCGCCAAGGGTTCGAAAAAAATGCAACAGCACCCCCAAAGCAGCCAGCGAAAGGTAGTAGAATTAAACAAAACGAAAGTTGGAGAGGAAAAAAGTTGTTGAAAACTAAAAACATTACGCAAACAGTATAAAATGTAAGGGACAATCTTTGAGCCTATGCTTGAGGATCCATTTAAGGATGCAAGGGAGATCAAAAGATACGGAACAGTCTGAGTGGTCAGCTCTGCTGTTCAATAACCCAAGCATTGTCAGCGGCTAAGAATTGTGCAGAACAACCTTTCCTGGATCTCGTAAGAGATGCAATCACCCACTGATTGACCAAACAGTATAATGCTGAACAATTAAGTAGTGGGGGAAAACAGTGCAGGTTAACAATTCTTCCATCATTATAGTAATGATTTGGCAAAGATTAGAAATTGAGAGGGAAAAAAAAAATTGAAGATGAAAATAAATGGGAAAATGTGTATATCATAATATATGAAAACCCCTTCACTAGCTGCATGAGGAAACTATCGCAATTCCTCCGAAGACAGATCTATATGTATCGCCTGCTCCGAGGCCTTTCGTCCGCTGGATCGGACTCATCAGGGAGACACGGCTGATTGTGTCTGTGCTCTTGGCGTCAGATAGAGACACACCACAGTCCATAATTCTGTGGTGTTCCTGACCGCCAAGGGTTCGAAAAAGAATGCAACAGCACCCCCAAAGCAGCCAGCGAAAGGTAGTAGAATTAAACAAAACGAAAGTTTGGAGAGGAAAAAAGTTGTTGAAAACTAAAAACATTACGCAAACAGTATAAAATGTAAGGGACAATCTTTGAGCCTATGCTTGAGGATCCATTTAAGGATGCAAGGGAGATCAAAAGATACGGAACAGTCTGAGTGGTCAGCTCTGCTGTTCAATAACCCAAGCATTGTCAGCGGCTAAGAATTGTGCAGAGCAACCTTTCCTTGGATCTCGTAAGAGATGCAATCACCCACTGATTGACCAAACAGTATAATGCTGATCAATTAAGTAGTGGGGGAAACACAGTGCAGGTTAACAATTCTTCCATCATTATAGTAATGATTTGGCAAAGATTAGAAGAAAATGAGAGGGAAAAAAAATTGAAGATGAAATAAATGGGAAGATAAGTAACTGAGCACCATTCCAGCAACTTATACAACAGCTTGGTGTTGTAATGACTGCAAAAAATATTCATTTATAAAACAAACTTGCTCTTATGGCTTATATTGAAGAAACAAGGAGAGATAAGCATTTATATCTGCAGTGGTAGTTAATTCTACCTAACTAACAGTATGCGCTTGAGAGGGTGAATGGGGAATAATAAATGCTTCTCAAAATGAGCCTTCATTAAACTTATAGTCCCCAAGGGGGAGACAATCTCCAATGAAAAGAAATCTCACGAACATATAACTTCTGGTCAGATACCGGTATGTCCAAACCTGATTGTTTCTCCTCGGTGACCGTGAAAGTGGTAACTTGACTTTTTCTGCCTTTTCGATTTTAAGAAGAATGCTATCTCAGAAAAAGGCTGGTGTGCAATACCGTAGTATGTTTGTTGAGTTTAAAAAAAAAAACCAAAGGTGCTTCCTAAGAAGCAAAAGAAAATCATGAAAGAGCAAAACAAGCTACATTTTCTTGAGAAAAATAGAAAATATAAAACGATAATGTCTTCAGACACAAGTGCTGAGGGCCAGTTCTTGGAATGAATCCACAAGGGACTAAATCATAATAGACTGATAAATTTCAAGGAAAAGTAACCGAGCACCATTCCTGCAACTCACAGAGCAGCTTGGTGTTGCAATGACTGCAAGAAATAGTCAATTATAAAACAAAACTTGCTCTTATGTTTTAGATTGAAGAAATAAGGGGAGATAAGCATTCATATCTGCAGTGGTAGTTAATTCTGGTAGTTAATCTCAGAAAAAGGCTGGTCTGCAATACCATAGTATGTTTGTTGAGTTTTAACAAAAAACCAACTGGAGTAGCTGGAGGGGGTGCCGGGATGGGCGGGGGGGGTGGGGGTTAGGGAAGTTGAATCTATGTCTTTTTAGAGGAAAAAAAATTCATTTTTAGTGCGAAAAAACGAGTATATTGCGAAGTACAGTGATCTCGTGGGGCAGTGGAAGAATTAGGTGAGATGTGACAAGGAAAGAGGGAGGAGGAAGTGCAAGAGAAAGGGGATGGGAGGAATCGAACAGGAGGGGAGATGAGATGGAAAGGGGAAAGTGAGTACACACCCAGCCACCCCTCTCCCACCACAAAGACATCTATCTATCTATATCTACTTGTCTCATCTGTCTATCCATCTATCTATCTGTCCATCTATATATCTATCTAGCTTGCGAGGTACCTGGCCATCTACCTACCTGTTTATCTATCAATAAATTCATCTACCTATTTACCCCCCCCCCCCCCTTTCCTCCTTCTGTCTGTCTGTCTGTCTGTCTGTCTGTCTCTCTCTCTTCCCCCTCTCTCTTTTGCTCTCTGTGTCTGTCTGTCTGTTCCTTTCTCTTTCTCTGTCTGTCTCTCTGTCTGTCTCTGTCTCTCTCTCTGTCTCTCTCTACTTTTCTAATTCCGTCTTCGTCTCTGTCTGTTTGCCTGTTTCTGTCTCTGTCTGTCTGTCTGTCTGTCTCTGTCTCTCTGCCTCTCTGCCTCTCTGTCTCTCTCTCTCTGTCTCTCTCTGTCTCTGTCTCTCTCTGTCTCTGTCTGTCTGTCTGTCTGTCTGTCTGTCTGTCTCTCTCTCTCTCTCTCTCTCTCTCTCTCTCTCTCTCTCTCCTTTATCTATCATTTATCTATTTATCTATGTATTCATTACATGCTATCCGTGTATGTACGAAGATCAACTCGATTTTCGAGCCCATCCATTTTCCTCATATGGAAGTGGTTCTCACCAGACACGTAACCACAGGATCCAGCAGCAAACCTGATGATCTTTTCACTGAGCATACCTGTCGCTTATTGATCCTTCTGAACTCCCCTTGGAAGAAGAAATAAAACTAATGAAACCACTCACTGGAGAATGATTTCCTCTCATACCTCCTCCCCTTAAACGTATGTTTGTCTTTTAGAATTATGCGTTTTGACTGGGAGGGAGCTAGAGGCTGGCTCGACTCCCTGTCTGGAATTGTGGTCATTGTGGACCAGGTCTCATCTT
>JADBJO010006725.1:5000-17500 GCA_016801955.1 Conus betulinus | reverse complement strand
GTGTGTGTGTGTGTGTGTGTGCACGCGTGCCTGCGTGCGTGCGTGCATATGTGTTTGTGTGGGGGGAGGGGGGGTTGAAAGAGAGAGAGACACACAGGCACAGACAGAGAAGAGAGAGGAAAACAGAGAGAGAGAGAGAGAGAGAGAGAGAGAGAGAGAGAGAGAGACAGACAGACAGACAGACACAGACAGACAGACAGACAGACAGAGACAGAGAGAAATGAATGAATGAATGAATGAATGAATGAATGAATGAATGAATGAATGACAGTTTACTCGTACAGGCCTCAGCCCCTCTTGAAGGGGTAAACGTACAGATGAAACACTTCATCTTACCATACAAGAGGATACTATAACTACGGCTATGGAATGTACATCATGCAGAACTATCAAGTAGCTCTTTCCCTACATTTAAAAGCTTTATACAAAAAAACAACGATAAATGTTGTATAACATCAGGTTTAGTGCATGCCTTGAGAAAACTTAGTTTAAGTATACAAGGTTCTCAATAATATCTAGGCTCCAAATCATTTTCTTTAATTTCTTTCAACCTTTGACATTAAAGAACGAAATGTATCTCATCTTTTTTTTAGACATCTGGCATAATGAACACAACCAGTCGCAATCATCACAAGATTATATAGCTAAAACGGTGTACATTCAAGTCATCTTAGTCTAAACCTAGTCGTAATACACTTCCGTTTTCTGTCCATATTAGCTTTCAAATATTGCTTAACGTCATGGGTGTCATAAAAACGTTCTGTACAGATGAAATCTTTCACCGGTGTTAATGTGGTTACTTCAGTTATACCATCTACAGTCAATCAAATGCTGACGAAATAATTCTATAAAGTTATACCTTGATTTAACCACACATCACCAACACCATTGCTATATAAACAAACACTCACATTTGATACCCAGTTCTTTTCGCTACCGTCTAAATCAAGCAAAATGTTATATGTTATATCAGGTAACCTATGTTCATCCATCTGTAATAGCTTACAACCAGTGTCGAAGGCAGACAACCGCAGCATTAACATACATTGGAAATCTGTTTCACCGTATATTACATCATTGGGAGTACGCAGATCTACACCTAAATATTTTTTAAAGAGCAAATAAATAAAACTGACTCGAAACGAACAGCGACTTGTATAACCCCCATACTTCTGATCCGTATAGCAGCAGTGGTTGGACATGCATATCAAAACGTTTTACAGTTCAAAGAAATTGCTATTTATAGCACATAGCTTCTAAACTATACACAACAATGCACTTTTCGCTCGACTGGCAAGATCTTTACAAGCAGCAGTGAAACGCAGACGAGTGGAGCTCAATATTTCCAAATACTTGTAAACATTAACTACGGGCATCACCACGCCATCATATAGCCATCGTTCTCTTACACTTAATTACCTCTCTTCCGCAATACAATTGTGTGACTTTTGTTCATGTTAACCTTCAACTGAAGCGAAGAAGCAGCATGATGCAGGTTCTGTAGCAGTGTCTGCAGTCCTACAACCGTCTCTAACAATAAAAGAACATCATTAGCTAACAGGGGAATAAACAACTCAAATGCTGTACGTGAGAGAATAGCACAATGCTCTCCGTTGCTAATCATCTAAAAACAGAAAATAGTACAGGGGTACACGCGTCTCCCTGTTTCACTCCAGCTGTGCATCTAATGTAATCAAAAAGCTTAGAGCCACATCTTACTCTACATTTTACATTTTTATACATAACTTTGATACACTTAAATAACTTTCCATTTATGCCATTTTCAATCAAATAGGCCCTAGCAGATTTCTGTTAAATGGTGGTGACAAACTGACCGGAGCTGTCCCCACCCCTTTGTTCAGCTTAATTCCAGGTTTGGACATACCTTAATATACATGGAAACAAATTATGTCCCAATTGTAAGAAAAACGCCGTCCTCATAAAAAGAATAATGACCAGAGCTTATAATTGAAAGCAGATTGGAATAATTTATAGATAGAAAGATCGATAGATAGACAGACAAACAGATACATACATACATACATACATACATACATACATACATACATACATACATACATACACACATACATACATACATACATACATACATACATACATAGACAGACAGACAGACAGGTAGGTAAGTAGGTAGGTAGGTAGGTAGGTAGGTAGATAGAGATATGATATTACTGAACATTGGGTTGTATCTCTTCCTCATCATTTGCCGATATTGCTGGGGTTTTATTTCGCTTTTTTCAGAGATCTATACATATTTAGAAAATTAGCATGAAGAATCATTGTGCAAAGACCTGTTCTGGTGTGATATTTGCTTTATAGCGAATGTATTCGTGCAGACTTGAACCAAAACCTAGTTCAACAAAAACAGTCAGTTCCTATGCATATACGTACACATACGCTTGACAGTCTACACTTTAATGCAGAAAGATTTTTTCATCATTTCAACAGGGCATCACGCTAGCCTTCCAAAAAGGACTGTGATGTCTTCTGAACTTTATATAGTCGTCCTCACAGATTTTTCACGTTTGGCAATATTTTTGTATTGTGACACGCCAAAGAGACGCCTTGTAACAGGTAATAGTTACGACGAAAAATGTCCCAATCCTGCAATTTTTCGAAAAAGCTATAAATGTCCCCACACTGTTATTTGAAAGGTTACGAACACCTGCAAACCATCAACACCAACACCCACCCACCCACACCCTCACACCCACACACACACACACACACACACACACACACACACACACATACAGTCACACACCACACACACACACACACACACACACACACACACACACACACACACACACACACACGCACACATACACACAAACACACACACACACACACACACACACACACACACACACACACACATACACACACACACCGCGCGCGCGCGCGCGCGCGGCGCGCGCGCACGCACGCACGCACACACACACACACACACACACACACACACACACACGCACGCACGCACACACACACACACACACACACATACGCACGCACTCACGCACGCACGCACACACACACAAATGCACACAAAAGTCATTTTGTCCTCTATCAGAAGTGTCAAAATTGTGCTTTTAGATTAAAGGCTTGATATTGTTTGTTGCAAAAAATGCATTTATTGCATATTGTAAATTATTCCTCTATTTTTCTTGAAAAACCTTTGTTCTGCATACAGTGCAGTGCAATCTTGTCCTTTCCTTCTCTTCCTTAATTCTATATAGAGTCAATGAATTGCACATTGTTAACAATATTTCTCCAGCTCAGTCAGTTGCTTGTTAAAATCTGAATATTTGCCAATTGTGTTGCCGTGAATTCCCCAGTGTTGGTGAGTCCATCATGTTTCTCTCTCTTTTTTTTGTGTGTCAGCCAAATTGAAAAGAATACAGTGGGTTCTTTTACGCAGTTATTGTATCGTGATTCATGGCCACAGAAACGTAGGTTTCTGTTCCTAACTGATGTCAACCGATTGTCTTATTGTCTGATAATGGTGATGAATACTTCTAACCATTAGAATTGTACAGTACTACTTCAGTTGTATGATTTGCATTCGTTCTAGATTCGTTTCTAGGGTCCTTGTCTTTGCTTAAAAGCATGAAATAGGACTAGAAAGAGCCCCTTTTGTTCATGAAGATGTGTATGTCTTTGTATTTCGGTTTCAGTTTGAACTGTACTGAACTTGAACCTGCCCTTGAAAAGATATCTCTTTCAGCCCCTCACTGCTATTGATCAGTCTCTGGTGACGCTTCAGGTCCCTACACGGTTTCTAACTTCTGTCCATAGATACTTGTCTGAAGAATAATGGTACTGTTATGACTGGTCATCGCAGTACCGATTATTATACCATAAAGGAAACATCTTCAGTGCTTGTCAAGGGAGCGAAACCTCTCACAAAAGGCCTTAAAGCGCTAGAGGCAAAGAATGTCGCGCGTGGTAGAGAAATTGTTGATGGGCCGAACAGCAGTACTCCCTCACTTAGCGCGTACGGTCGAACTGTGTCAAGGAGATTGAAGTGGTCGTCAGGTGATAGATAGCACCTAAGGTAGTGAGGACCATCCTGAGTTCGAACCTTCCCGATAGTGAAAGGGAGGAACATTTAACCACTAGGACCTCTGGCGCTAAATATTCAGTCAGCTGAGGTTGCTTTGTAAACAGACCTTGAAGAGCGGGAGTTTGGGGCTTGTTCAGATGGTGTTGCCATAGGGCACTGTGTTCACGTTTTGTCAGACTAGTTGAATGCACGTGGACGTTATTGTCGTGTCGTAGCTTTCTCTAGGATAATTACTGTATTAAAGTGGGTCTCGGAGTCGGCGGGAATTTTCGATGTCCATTTGGCGCCAAGTGATGGTTTCCTAATCAATTGGGTAGGGATGTGTGTAAATGCTGATGTGTGGAAAGAATGTAGCGAAAGGGGAATTCAGTGTATATAGTGTATATGTTGTGAACAAGGTGGTGGAGAAGCAACATGGACAAAGGCATGGCCCAAAGGAAAATCCTTTGTGTCCATCCCTGTATAAAAATGAGGGAGAACAACATCAGGAGGAGGAGGAGAAACACCACACAAAGAGAGAAGAACAGAGGAGAGAGAGGAGAGAGAGAGTGAGCAGGACAGAGTAGGGTTGAGAAAAAAACGTGGTCTGGAGACAGAAGTGACAGCAAGGTTTTAGCTGTAAAAGACAAGCTGAGATAGAAAAGACTGAGTTCGAGTTCCCAAGGACGACCACGAAGACCCAGTCCTGAAACCTGGAGCCAGTCACCAAGGGCGTAACCATCACCCAGTGCTGAAGACAACTTAAGGTGACGTGGTCGAGAACTGTGGTGTGATGTGAAAATGTGGTTGTGTGTGTGGAAACCTGAGCAGGTAAAAAAGCCAGTTTCTTAAAACCAGGGATTAGGAAATATTGATCTGTTATGTTTTGATTATTCCATTTAGCGTAATTGGATTGTTTCATGCGTAATTTATCAGTAGCATAGAAATTGTATTTCTTGTTTCTCAATCGTGTTTGGAAAGAAACAAATGCGTGACATCCCATTCCCAGAGAGAGGTAAAGTCGGAAATATATATATATATATATATATATATATATATATATATATATATAAAGAATCCTTAGCATTTGTCATGTGAGTACCCCGCAACTGAACTAAACAGCACAGTCAATGCAACAAGACTGGTTTTTCGTTTGTCCAGGTCAGCTTGCTTAGTTCGTGTTCGTCCTTGACCTTTGTAAAAGGGATGTTTCCAGTAAGGAAATCCGTGTAGACAGGAGGATTGAGTGCTAGGTTGGCCGGAGATTCAGGGGCGGGGGGGGGGGGGGGGGGGGGGGGGGGGGGGGATAAGGCGGGAGAGCTTGGGGGGGGGGGTAGGGGTGGATTAGGGACAGCAGGAGACCAGAAAGGAAGTAGTGTCGGGTGTTCTTTTTGTAGCCAAGGACTGGTTTTGTTACCCTAGGTACAGCTTCAGTGTCATGGTCGTACATTCACGAACTGGGGGAAAAAAAACCTGTTGGGGAGGGAGGCGGTGGTGGTGGTGGTGGGGTGGTGGGGGAGTTAAAATATCTTCCAAGTGGATGAGATTTAGTAAGATAAACAGCCAACATTGCCAGACTCCATCCATTGTCATAACTGGGATTGAAAACACTTAACATAGTAAGCGAAAAGTTAAAGGACTTGATCTTATCATAAAAAGGCTGAAAGTGAGTTCTACTAGTACAGTCAAGTAAAAAATGAGGGATATCGAGAATTCTGACCAGATGCACAAGCAGGTGCCGGTTTTTTTAAACGTCTGCCTAACTATCCATTAACCAACAGAAAATGCACAAGGTTCAGGTTTCGGATAGGCCCTGTGGGATTACAATATTTTCTTGTTGGTTTAGTCATATCCCATTTGTGCTTCCGAGCTGAATCTTCAAGGTATTGTTTTTTGTCGCATGTTCCAGATTGAACTTGTGAGATGTGAATAGCTACAGATGAAGAAAGAAAGGTCATCACAATTCAAAAAAATCAGATGTATTTCTTGCAGCTCCTTTGTTGAAAATCAGCTAAGTCAGTGGCACATAAACTGGAATGCTCTGGAACACATTACAAAGATAACACAATACCCAGCATTATTAACTGATGAATTATAAATAAGATCCTACATACCAAGTCTGAACAACTACACTTCGAATGACATGGTAGAGTCGCAAGCGCTGATTTTGAGTCCGACAATATAAGAATTTGTCTGTGTATAACAGGCATGTCACGTATGAAATCTAGAGCTTTCAAAATGAGAAATAAACTCTGCTGTTAACGTAGAACATCCTTTTGTAAAATGGAATTTCTTTCTACTGCTAACCGATGATATTACAAAGGAAGCCCCCAACATCGGAAGACTCTTAAACAGAACCATCCGTGAACATGTGTACCAGAGGTTTTATCATTTTCATTAACATCTCCGTAAGCGTAGATGATTTCAGCCTGCTCTGACAACCATGAAGGGTGTGAACAACATGGCACAGCGGCAATACCATCAAATGACAGGTTACACAATTCTGAAACAATGGGGAAACATAATACCTAGGGACATGTACACCGCTTTCTTTCGGATCTCTCTTACACTCTCGGTACTTCCATCCAGTTCAGTCATTACTGAATTTGGGATGGTTCTAGCTCTCACTGTACATTACTGGCGCAACTTACCTGTGTTCATGTAAGGGTAACACACCAGCCTCCCTGTACGACAAATCAATTGAAGCCCATCGGGGAAGTCACACACACACACACACACACACACACACACACACACACACACACACACACACACACACACACACATACACACACACACATACACACACACACCACACACACACACACACACACACACACACACATACACACACGTGCGCGCGCAGCACGCACGCTGGCACACACACACACGTACGCACATACACACGCAATCGCTCACGCACGCAAGCGCGCACGCATGCACACTGAAAGCACGCATGCATGCACAGACGCGCGCGCACACCACGCGCGCATACACATACATACACACACGCACGCGCGCGCGCGCGCTCTCTCACACACATTGGAAAATTCCTAGTCCTGTGTAAAAAAGTTCTTTTTATTTCATACCACACTAGAAACAGTTGATGCAGCAGTAGAGGAACGTGAATGCTCAAACAAAAGTCAATCAATCCATGCAATAAGTCGACATCACTTCTTAAAGTAGTCCTTCCCTCTGAATTAATGCATCATGTAGATTGAGCAATTGCAAACTAAGGATACTGCACAAATAGAAAAGAAATGAAAAAAAAAAAACAAAAAAAAAATTTGTTAACACACACAATAAATTCTCAATGCATTTAAAAACATATTGAATCATCTTTATCTGTAAAAAATTGATGTATCAAGTAGATAGAGCAATTGCAAACTGGATACTGCACAAATAGAAAAAAAAAAAAAACTTTGTCAACACACACAAATAATTCTCAGTGCATTACAAAATTGAATCATCTTAATCTGTAACTGAGATGTGTGCATTTAAAGGGCGAGCTAATATTTAAATGACGGGCTGGCGAATGCTCCATGATTATTGCTCACGGCTTCTCAGTATTTGTCATGGAAACAGCCCCTACATTTTTGGTTTAACTAATAGTGTGTTTTTTTAAAAGGAGGAGGAGGGGGGGGGGGGTCGTTACACTGGAAAAGCATAAAAGTGTAAAATTCTAAAACTGAACTTCATGAAGGCATGCTACAATAATAGTGCATCATAAAGATTGTGTGTCAATCACAAAAAAAAAATCACACGGCCAAAGAGCAAATGCTTTCCAAAAAAAGGTATGTTCCTAAAACTGTAATTACCCCTAACACCCATCTTATATATCCTGAAATTATTTACACAAAGATCTAGGAACAGTACGGACACTTTTTATTACTCCTATGATCCATAGGTTTTATCCACTATTCCTTTTGTTCAGTACAATTCACATTTTCATTTTATTCAAAACAGAAAGGAAAGCGGTGGTGGTGATGAGGGGTGTGTGTAATAAAGTAAAACAAGAGCCAGGTAAGACAGGATTTCTTTTCAACTGAAAAAAGTTGCTGGATTTCTTCAAACAGCAATAATTATGTTCTACAGCCAACGCTCGAAAAAAGGGTCCAAGAAATGTTGTTGTGAGGAAAAAACAAACAGAACATGATAAATCTCTCTCTCTCTCTCCTTCCTCTCTCTCTCTCTCTCTCTCTCTCTCTTCTCTCTCTCTCTCTCTCACACACACACACACACACACACACACACACACACACACACACACACACACAAGCACTCATGCACAGAGAGAGAGAGAGAAACACACACACACACACACACACACACACACACACACACACGCACACACGCACGCACGCACGCACGCACACACACACACACACACACACACACACACACACACACACACACACACACACACAGAGTCCAATAAAACAGTTTCTTTCAAAGAAAAATTCTGACACTATAAAAAGGCTACAGCGGCACAGAAAAAATATTGGCGTTGAAATGTCAATGATGATAAATTCTGCAATAAGTCAAGATGATTTCTTATCTTAACGATCCCTCTGAACTAATGGGCCAAGCTATGTTTTAAACTTCGTATAAAGCTTGACACTGCACGTGATGATCATGGATACACTGCAAGCCCCAACTGAGGTTTGAATTAGTTTTGATTCAGTGAGTACCACCGTAGATTACCTCGAAGTCTAAGTGCATATACACCTCTAAGTGCACATAATAAAGACGCACAACTTTTCTTTCCCTGGACTTTTTAAATGTATTTTATTTCTTGATGAAGGTTTCAACTCATTTTGTAAAAGTGAACTTTCATCCACGAACTTTTGCACGCTTCATCTCCATTTCTGATCGATATAGCGTGTGAATTTGAATGTAACAAAATCTGTCTGAAAATGGAAACATTCACATTGTAAAACTGAAGAAGTTGATAAAGACCATGCTCCAGTAAGAGTTTATAAAACAAATATACACATTTTGCCTTAAGGACAGGAGGATATTGGTTGACAGGTGAAGGGTGGAGATAATGGTGGATGGGGAAAGGCCACGGGATGGGGAGGGGCTGGGAGAGGGCTTGAGAAGTTAAACATGAGTGAATCATGGTATTTTTTTTCTTCTTTTTTAATCGACAAAAATGGTTATTGAATTTACTGTAATAATGATATAAAACATCCAAGAAAAAAGACATAACAAATGGTTCATATGAAGAAACAAAACTAAATGTAATAATATCACACACACACACACACACACCACACACACACACACACACACACCACACACACACGGCGCGCGCGCACGCACGCACGCACGCACGCACGTACACATGTGTACACCTACGGGCACATAAGTATGCTCACATGTGCGCATTCAGGCACGCATCACGCTTGCACAAGTACAGATTCGTGAACAGACATTTATGTGTCAAGCTGAATTAATACCAATTTAGATTTAATACAGTGTTCACATTATTTTCCCCTCTTATGGGCTGGAGTCTGAAACTTGTTAGAGAAGACGCGTGTTCTAAAGTGTGTGCTGACTGCTTTCCCTGTTCTGCTGTATGGGTTAGAGTAGTGCATCCAACAAGGACTTCTCTTTGAAGGATTTAGAGCAGTGTTGGCATTCATTCTATGGCTTTTCTCCTGTGTGAATTCGAGTGTGTCGTATTAAATGATCTGTTCGTCTGAAGACTTAGGACAGAAGTTTGCATTTATATGGCTTTTCTCCTGTGTGAATTTGAGTATGGTATATTAAATGGCCTTGTTGTCTGAAAGACTTAGGACAGAGGTTGCAATTTATATGGTTTTTTCTCCTGTGTGAGTTCGAATGTGTTCTGATAATTGGCTTGTTTGTCTGAAGGACTTAGGACAGAAGTTGCATTCATATGGCTTTTTCTCCTGTGTGAGTTCGAATGTGTTCTGTTAATTGGCTTTTGTGTCTGAAGGACCTTAGGACAGAAGTTGCATTCATATGGCTTTTCTCCTGTGTGAATTCGAGTGTGACTGTTCAAATTGTATATTCGTCTAAAGAACTCAGGACAGTATTGACATTTGTATGGCTTTTCTCCTTGTGTGGTTTTAATGTGACGGTTCAAGTCGGATTAACATCTGAAGAACCTAGAACAGTATTGACATAAATTGGCTTTTCTCCCTGTGGTGAATTCTAAGTGCCTACTTAGAGTATTGCTGTTTTGAAGAATGTATGGCAGTATATTGCACTCAAGTGGCTTTGTGCTCTATGAATCTGTGTATGATGATCTGAATTTCTGTTTTTCAATGTTTTTCCGCATGTCGTGGAGACCAGTGTCTTTTGTTCTGCGCAAACTGCTGAGTGCTGCTTCAAAGCAAATCGCTTCTAAACACTTTAGTACAAATTTCGCAGTGCGGTTGTTCTTGTCTTAAGTCTTGTTTTCCGCAAATGAAGGTTTCTTCTTTGTCCATACCCTTGTCATTTTCTGAGCTCTCTTTATCCAGATGTGGACTGCTGTGAATTGGAACAGATGTGATCCTCCTGTGTGTGTTTTTGTGATTAACGTGTGGGGGGTGTCACCAGATGTGTCAACATGATCAAAAACATCATCATTGGGTACTAGCTGCGCCCTGGGTTATGGTGCTGTGTCTTGTTGTCATGGCCTTGTGCAGACATGTCAACAGTGTCATTGCAGTATGTAGACTGATCTCCAATGTATCCATTGGTTTTTGGTTACACCATGGTCACGCTCTGTGCTACGGTGCTTAATCTCGGTCCCAGCTGGATTGAATTCAAGTAAACCATCGTCTGAAATATTTTCTTCTGGATAGTTAGAACATTGGGCTTCATCATGGGCGTATGGAGTGACACCATGGGGTGTTCAGACGTGCTTTGAATACCTCCAGTTCTGCCATGGTCGTATTGCATTACATCACGGCTGCATCCAGGGGACCTCTGCAATGACTGTCATTTCCAGATACACAGTGGCTGGATGCACGTGCACCATGACTGTATCCAGTTGTTTCCTGGCTGTCACTGGCTGTAATGTCGCTACATTCAGTGGAGCCAATCTGTCTGCTGATGTGGGATCCAGTTCTATAAGGAAGTCAAAGGTGGAGTCCTCAGTGATCAACTGAGTCAAGTTTCTGGTGAGGAAGTCTTCATCGTAATATGGAATCTGAAACAATAGTACCAATGCTTGATACGTCTTACGAAGTCGGTTGTGCGCGTTTGTTTGTGAGTGAGGAGTGGGAGGCTTGAGGTAGAGGTCAGGGGTTGTGTGTGGTGGTTGTGTGGGGTGGGGTGTGGGGTGTGGGGGGGATGATGAGAGAGGGGGGGGGGGGACAGCTTTCAGCTTTCATTGCATTGAAAAGCCCGTGGGATGGGAGATTTTGGAAAATTAAGCAGCAAAGAAAGTACACGCACCACCCCCAATGTTATATATGTGATACAATGCAGAACAGAAACTGTTTTTTTGTACGCTTCAGTGTTGCCAGAGAAGGGGAAACGGGCAAAATCATCAGTTTTTAACATTCCTTGAGCACTGAGTGAGTGAAAAACAAGAAAAAAATTGACTTTGAGTGTGTTCGTGTGTGTTTGTGTGTGTGTGCGCGCGCGCGTGGCGCGCGCTGCGTGCGCGTGTGTGTGTGTGTGTGTGTGTGCTGTGTGTGTGGCTGTGGTTTGGCTGTGGGTGTGGCTGTGGGTGTGGCTGTGGATGTGGGTGGGTGGGTGGGTGTGGGTGTTGGGTGTAGGTGTGGGTATGTTTTGATGAGAATGGTTCTGAAAGAACATTGGTATGTTTAGTAATGAATGATTTATGATTGATATGGGAGTGGTTGTGGTAAAAGACATATACTAATCTTATACTAAATTTTCTTATTTTCATGATGTCTTTACGTTTCTGTTGGATTTTAGATTGCCATGTCACTGAGTGTGTTTTATGCATAGGGATTTTAAATTGCGTTAAATACATTTTATAACTGTAGGTGACAGATTTTACTTAGTTAGCAGGCAGTACTCAGTTTCTAAACTCCACCTTCCCTTACACTCTTCTGATTTATTATTCACCTTCTTTTTTGTCTCTGTCTCTCTCTGTGTCTCTCTCTCTACTTTTCTAATTCCCTCTTCATCTCTGTCTGTTTGTCTGTCTGTCTTTCTGTCTGTCTGTCTGTCTGTCTCTGTCTCTGTGTCTCTCTGTCTCTGTCTGTCTGTCTGTCTGTCTGTCTGTCTCTCTCTCTCCTTCTCTCTCTCTCTCTCTCTCTCTCCTTTATCTATTCATTTATCAATTTATCTATGTATTCATTACATGCTATCCGTGTATGTACGAAGACCAACTCGATTTTCGAGCCCATCCATTTTCCTCATATGGAAGTGGTTTCTCACCAGACACGTAACCACAGGATCCAGCAGCAAACCTGATGATCTTTTCACTGAACATAATACC
>JADBJO010006724.1:122500-127777 GCA_016801955.1 Conus betulinus | reverse complement strand
GCGCGCGGCTCGCCGCGCGGTGGTGTATGTATGTGTGTGTGTGTGTGTGTGTTGTGTGTGTACATACGAGAGGTGTTACAATGCTTCAAATATTATGGATATGTTTGTGATCTCTATGCGTTCTTTTAAAAAACAAAACGTGCAAAAAATTTGTCACTGTCCCCTCAAAAGTGTAGCAATATCTTTTATCCCACAAAGTCCCCATTTTATATATATATATATATATATATATATATATATGTGTGTGTGTGTGTGTGTGTGGTGTGTGTGGTGTGGGTGCGTGCGTGCGTGCGTGCGTGCGTGCGTGCGTGCGTGCGTGCGTGCGTGCGTGCGTGCGTGCGTGCATGCGTGCGTGTGTGTGTTTCCTTTACAACAAGCATTCATAAACAGCAAAATCCCTGACCTTTGATTTTGATTTTTGTGTGCCTGTTCACCGGCGCACTCGCTTATTTTGTGTGTTCGTGAGCGTGTTCATCATGACTCTATGTATGCACGAAGAATTTCTTCGTTTAAACCCTCTGTGAAAATACACAGCAAGCTGCTTCACTGTTTTATCATTTGGCGATGACATTAACAAAATTTAATGTGAAGAGTGAAGGATGCATATAGAATTTGGGTGGAATACACTGTTGTCTAAGATCACTTAGTTATGGACATGAAAGAACAAAATGAACTTCATTTTCTTGAGATTCCTGATGTAATGGACAAACAGTCACACACTATCGTTTAAATATCTGTAACGCTGTGAATGTGTATAGATATCCGATATACCAAATCTGAACTTGGTTATGATATATTTCAAATGTCTGTCAATAACCATTGACAAATACCTCGGAACACAATGCATAGGATTTAGCATTCTATAAATATCAAATCTATTGCTGTCTTCAACGTGAGAGTTCCACCACTACCAACTACAGTCAATCAATGTTTGCTGAAAAACTCGAATAAAACATTTATATCGCCAACACCTTGATTTTTCCATACAAAACCAAATCCATATTCATACAACTTTAGCCTTACATTCGAGACCCAATTTTTCTTCTTACCCCTAGCATCTAACTCCACGAGCATCGTATAGGCTTTATGAGCTGGTCTGTGTGGTTCCATATGTGTTATCCTTAAAAGTAACGAATACATTTAACCACTGATATCAAATACATAGGATATCGGTTAGTCTCTCCATATACCAAATCATTTGGTGTTCTCATCGAAACACCAAGAAGAAATTTCTTCAGAGCGTACAAATGAATTTTCTCAATATGCATAGCAACAGAATCAAAACCCCATAGCTCAGCACCATATTGTAACATTGGTTGAATTTGAATATCAAATAATTTCAACAACAAACATAGAGATTCGTTATCTAACTGTGCCAATTCCTTAAAATACACAATAAAGCATATTTAAGTCTACTTGCAAGATCTTTACAAGCAGAGGTAAAAGCTTAAGCGTGTAGAAAAATAAATACCAAGATATTTATAAGCATTCACTACGGGCATTTCGACTCCATTATATGTCCACCTTCATCTGGCGGCAAGATAACCGCCCTTTCTAAACACAGTTATATTACTTTTGGTCATGTTTATCATTAGCTGCGATGGAGAAGAAGCTCTTTCTAAACTGTTCAGCTGGGTTGTAAACCAATTATAGTTTCAGACGTTAATACAACATCGTCTGCTAACAGAAGAATGAAAATTTCCATCCATAAAAATCATTTATAACTTTGCTCCATGTCGTCTAGAATTGGTAACTTCTAATGTCAGTTCATTAATAAATAAGGAAAACAATATAGGACTGCACACATCATCTTGCTTAACACCAGTCGTGCAAAGTGAAACGACTGCAGGCGGAAATCTAAACAAATCTTAAATAAATGTCAGCGAACCGCCCAGAGAAACGTGGACAAACGAGTCACAAGACAAACCACAACGCGTTTCAACCTCTTAGGTCTTCTTCAGGTGCAACAAACATGAAACAAATAACGAAAATGCACTTAGCTTTGCTAAGTGCATTTTCGTTATTTGTTTCATGTTTGTTGCACCTGAAGAAGACCTAGAGGTTGAAACGCGTTGTGGTTTGTCTTGTGACTCGTTTGTCCACGTTTCTCTGGGCGGTTCGCTGACATTTATTTAAGACCAGTCGTGCAGTTTATGCAATCAAAGACCAACCGCTTCTCACTCTAGCTTTTGACGGAGTCATGCATGCTCTGACACTTTCGATATAATTTTCCTCTCATTCCATGTTAAACAAAATATGCCACAAAATACTTCTATTAACAGAATCAAAGGCTTTTTCGATATCAATAAAAGCAAACATATAATTTGCGATTCAAACAAAAATCGTTTTTTTGCACAAATGCCATCAAAGTAAACATATGATCTCTTGTAGAATAGTTCGCTTAAATCCAGCTTGAAATCAACCAGTGAGGTTCTTTTCTTCTACCCAGTCCTGCAACCTTCTGTTGATAACAGCACTGTATAGTTTACTACAAATGTTACACAAAGAAATGCCTCTGTAATTGCTTGGATTATCAACATCACTTTTCTTGTATAAAGGAAGAACAATAGATTCAGTCCACCGTTCAGGAAACACACCTCTGTCAAACAGAGCATTAAAAAAATTTTGTGACAAAATCTAACAACAAGTCAGATTTACATGCATTTTTAACATCTCACCAATGATTCCATCAGGGCCGCTAGCTTTACGATTCTTTAATTTCTTTAGAGCCAGCAGAATCTCATCCCTTGAAATTGGATGATTTAATGTATCATCACTGGTATTATTATTATAATTGGTATCATTGTTACCATTGTCATCACTACCGCCTTCATCGTCCATGATATTACAGATATCTACTTCTTTTTCAAACAATTTCTGAAAGTGCTGAAACCAGTTTTCTAAAAACTAATATTGTTAGAAGGTTGTTTATTTTTATTGTGAATTCTCCGCATTGAATTCCAGAATCTTTCTGATTATTTACAGAGGGTACCAGTTTTTCTAAAAATAGCTCGATTAAACTGTTTACGTTTTGTTTTCAGAAGCTGTTTATAGTCACGTCTGGCATTACTATAAGAATGAATTCCAGAATTCTTTTCTGATTATTTACAGAGGGTACCAGTTTTTCTAAAATAGCTCGATTAAACTGTTTACGTTTTGTTTTCAGAAGCTGTTTATAGTCACGTCTGGCATTACTATAAGAAACATGATCTAGTGGCAATAAAGTGCCACGGTATCTATCTAACAAATTACGGGCCTTTCTCTTACCAGACTTACACTCCACATCATACCAGTCATCATCATAACTATGTTTTACATTTACATTGCTCTGTTTTTTTTTTGTTTGTTTGTTTGTTGTTGTTTTTTTTTCGTGCACTCAGCTGCTTCTTTTAAGCAACAGTTTAATGTACACAGAGCTTCATTTATATCCACATCAGTCACACTGATCGCCATTTCGACTTTCTGTTGAATCTCAGGGGAGCAAATTATATCACTAAATACATTAGCATATGTCTCATTCTAAACATACTTTTCGCTTAAAAGGTTAGAAACATTTCTTTTTGTGTTATTCGTGCAGTCATTTGGGACACTGAGGTTCATCAACAAAGGCATATGGTTTGACTCGATTCTTTCTAGCACTTGTAATTTACAATCATTCGAGAAACTCAAAAACATATCTCGTGACATTAAGAAATAATCAAATACACTATTACGTGAGAGAGAGAGAGAGAGAGAGAGAGAGAGAGAGAGAGAGAGAGAGAGAGAGAGAGAGAGAGAGGGAGGGAGGGAGGGAGAGAGAGAGAGAGAGACGAAGGGACAGACACTAAAATTAGCTGTTTAATGCAGCGTTCATCATTTCATGAAAGGTTCTTTTTACGATGAAAAAATAAAGATCCATTTTTACTACAACTTAAACGCCATTCTGACGGCAGTGAAACAGTCGTTTACATGTAAGAACACATGACATTTACGCCGATTCGAAGCCAGTTTTGTACCCCTAAAAGCTTTTACAAACAGTCACATTCTAAAGTGGGCCTACATCCGTTTGCTGAAGAGTCATTCAGACTTGTGCAACTGTCCCCTATCTGGCAACTCTGATTACTGTTTATTTGGGTTGTTTGTTCCTTGCCTTTGACGAGCGAGACTCTGACAGAGACATGTATATCATTAGAGCAGGAGGATTTGGGGGATGAATAGAGCGACTGGCGTTCAGACAAAGAGCAACGTAGGGAAGTAGGACTCCACTTGGCTGATCTGCTTTCCCTTTAACGTCTGCGGCCATAGCATGATGCCTCAAAGATATGTCTCTACTCCCACATGATGACCTGCCAAACTGCTCGACTGTCTAACATACGATTTCTTTTTATATCAACCATACCGAGGTTACCTGCCTTGTGTCTGTTCTTAACGGTGATAGGTTTCAAAACCCAATATTTTTTGCCAGTCTTGGCTTACTGTTCATTAGTGGAAGTCATATCTCTTTATTAATGTTGCTGTATGCATATGTCACCTCGAAGTTCAAGGCCAAGCTTGGAACGTCTGTTTTAATGAAAGTTTCTCGGCTTGTCTTGTGTGCCGCGTTTTAAACATCTTATATGCTACCTGAAGGGATATACGTATTCATCGTTAATTCGGACATTCGTGCAAGCTAAATTGTATCAAAAAAGGAAAGTTACTTCAATCCAACTGCCTTCTTGCCTCATTTCAGATTTAGGTGGGTTTTTTTTTTTTCCTTATACTATAACCATGGGTTTGCATTTTGTTTCTGTTTGTATAAATGGAATGTTTGACAATGATTCAGCTCAAAAGGAATATATGAGTCTGTCTGAAATAAAACGTCAGTTTGTACCTGCATACATTTCGCCTAATTTAGCAGTTTGTGCTCATGTTCAGCTTGGAGTACATGATTCTATGTCTTCCTTGTTGAGGATATTTTCACAACTTGTTCTGTGTTTATCTTATTGTATGTGTGCTTTCAAGTAACATCAGCGTGACGTTATATACGTGTAACTGTTTCATCATGAAAACTGAAGTGTTTTTCCTTAGTTTGTTATTTATTGTTCATGTCTCCTAGTTTCACAAGCTTTCCTGTTATATTACATACTCGGCTTAATTCTTCATACCAAAGAGTATGAGCCAAGGTACCGTCGTTGCAGCAAATCCATTTACTTCCGTTACGAGAAACGCGGGGTGCTTTTTCGCTGTTCTCTTCCTGACAATATAAACCAGTTTAAATCAGCCGTTGAGCAATGAAATAAGACGTTATATATATATATA
>JADBJO010006724.1:107500-117500 GCA_016801955.1 Conus betulinus | reverse complement strand
CACACACACACACACACACACGCGCGCGCACGCACACACACAAATTGGATCCCCATCCAGATATAACAAACACACACACACACACACGCGCGCGCGCGCGCGCGCGCGCACGCACACACACAAATTGGATTCCTTGTTTGTCAGTTTTTGATTAGATATGTGTATCAGATATAAATCATTCGAAAGAAAATTATTGATAGGAAGGAAGTGAACTTACGAAGGCAGGAGAGAGAGAGAGAGAGAGAGAGAGAGAGAGAGAGAGAGAGAGAGAGAGAGAGAGAGAGAGAGGAGAGAGAGAGACAGAGAGAGGGAGAGAGAGAGAGAGAGAGAGAGAACACGAATGTTTATTCAGCTAGGTCAAGGCCCCTAACTGAGGGGAAGGGGAGACTGCATACAGAAAACATTACCACCATACATCATGCAGTTGGTAACACAACCACCTCCACATTAAGCAAAACACATACCATGTTAGAGAACAACTGGCACAATAAAATGTGCATTATATGAATACATGCTAAGACGTTACAGTGTCTAGTATTTTATGCGCTTTATGTCAATATTGTGTGAGACTGATATATATCTTTTTTCATTTCTTGATGACAAGCGCAAAGTTAATTCGAAATTAAAAGGGTCGTTGAGGTACTCTGGCTTAATTAGAATTTTTCAAATATACACTAAGAATGGACACCAAAACAACAAAAGAATTTCCAGAGAGAGAGAGAGAGACACAGACAGACAGAGAGAGCGAGAGACAGAGAGAGAGAGAGAGAGAGAGAGAGGAGAGAGAGAGAGAGGGGGGGGGGGGATTGCGTATAGCAGAAACACAAAAGTTGCTGCATTCCATTGATGGGAGAAAGTGAATTTAAGAAAGCAGGACGAGAGAGAGAGAGAGAGAGAGAGAGAGAGAGAGAGAGAGAGAGAGAGAGAGAGAGAGAGAGAGAGGGCACAGCGCTAATAGTAAAACACAATTAATTACTGCGTTACACAATCTTCATGATTATTTTGTTTTTACATTAATGAACAAGCCTTCATAATATTGTTTAAAATACAATTTACTGCTGGGACTAGAGGCATGTTAGATTCAGTCAGAAATCTTGACCTGATCAGCCACACAGAAAAATCCACGAGCACTTTGGAGAAAAAGCAGAAAGTATGTAAAAGAAAATCCGATAAACTAGCAGACTTCTCTTCTTTCATTATTATACCTTTACCCCGTCCAAGTGTCCACGACAGATCGTGTCATTCCTTTTTTTTCCCCTTGTACCTTTAGTCAAGTGAGAAAATGGGAAAACGGACCCCTAAACTGTTTGAAAACTCAGAAAGGTTCGACGTCACACGCATAGTTTACTGTCGCTACAACCAGGGTAAAAAAAAAAAAAGAAATGTTTTCATAGTAAGCCTTCAACAGCACACGCATGCAGCGAGCATGCCCGCCCCGAAAAGAGTTTTAATTGATGTCCTGGAACATGCTGCGCAAACACAACTCTAGGAAGTGAAGATTGCTTCCCCTTTATCTCAATCTTTATTATACAGGAAGGCAGCGTTTTAATATTCCATCTAGTTACGCACGAATGACAAAAAAAAAAAAAAAAAAAAAAAAAAAAAAAAAAAAAAAAAAAAGAAAAAATGAAATACCAGTTGTTTTTTTTTTCTCTTAGCTGAACTGTTCAGTTCATTCATCCGCCTGTGTTTCATTGCAGTCACACCATTCATCCCCCCGGGACGCCACACCGTTCATGCCCCCCCCCCCCCCCCCCCCCCCCAACCAATTTAGCCGAATCCTAGTTGGGGGATACTGGCAGTGTAGCTGCAGCTGAACCCTGGAATCGAGTCCCCCGACCTCTGCTGCACTTTGTCCTGTCCTCTGAAAGGGCACCGGTCGGTCTCTTCCACATGTTTTCCATCACCACAGACACCCCTCGTTGTGTGAAAGCTCCCTGTCCAGCGCCAACAGGTTTGACACGTCTTGCTGTCGTCTGTCTTCTACACAGGTAGACAATTCCATTGTTGTGTCCCTCTGGACTCTGATGTGTTGCTGGCTCATGGAGTTACAGCAGACATCCTAGCTATGACGAGTCTCCTGGTCTGGACTTTACCTCGCTGTACTTTTTTTTTTTACCCTCTGCACAAAGGGATGATTTCACTCTTCACAAGTGTGTCACACCTTCATTGCTTTTCCGAGCGTTTTATATGCAGTTTTCTGGAACAATAAGAAACCGAATGATACTGTTCAACCGATGGAATCACTACACACACACACACACACACACACACACACACACACACACACACACACACACTGACTGACTGAAACCAATTTATTGTCAGATTAACTCAAGGTTGTACTGACAACACACACACACACACACACACACACACACACACACACACACACACACACGTATCACATCACATCACATCACATCACATCACAACGACTTACTCTAAAATTTGTGAAAATCTACTCAGTGAGTCTCAGATTTATTTTGGTTCCGCCAATGGAATCACTGGCGTACCGTTGCACACTCACAACACAGAGCTGGATTCCATTCTAACGCATGCTCGATTCCCTTGCACTACTCACTGTGCCAATAGCTAAGGTCTCCCTACAAGTCAAGACCTAATTCCTCAAGCATTTACTTGGGCCGTGGCCTGCAAGGTGCTGTAGTGAAAACAAGCAGACAAACTCCGGCAGTACGACACTAGGTCTTGAAGAGAGCGGACCGGCTAACTTTTTTTTTTTTTTTTTTTTTGTTCTGTCCCAACTTCTGCGCCACCACAGAAGCAGTGCACCCACGCCGCTCATTCCGACACCCTGTCCACAGCCACAGCCCGGTCGGCCCCGCCGCAGCCCCGGCAGCGGCAATCCACAGGGAACAGTCAATGTCTAGTCGTCAAGAGGCAACCCACCGGAGGAGACACTGCACTGCTGCCGTGTCACTTCGGTGGTGTGCAAATGGCGCATGTTCTGATCTAACATACGCAGGACACCACCTACTAAGCCCCCTACTGACGACAATAATTGCTTAGTCGCGGAGCCGGCGTGAGTGAGCTCTCCCTCCGGAGGGCGCCTCCACGTCCGTCCAGCGACAGCCCCTGGACTCGCCGATACCGGTGACCCCGACGGAACCAAACCAAGGCCCACAGACGTGGAGAGGACATCGAAATTGAGGTCACCATGAGAGCAGGGCATGAAGGGCCACATAATTTGAGACTTTTTTTTATGCTGATCGATGACAATGAGGATGATTAAGATGATGCTACGGATTTCCATTTCGGTTTGAGACTACATGACAGGGCTGTACTCTACGCTTCCTTTCATGATATATCCCGGCGTCAACCAGCCCGAGAGATACAGGCACCTGCAGTGTTGGTGAAGAAATTTGAGCAACACTCTCAGAAAACGCATCCATTAAGTGGATGAAACTCGACTGTGTGGTCCCAGTCTTCCCAACTGAGTCCGCAGCAAACTCAACTCTGGGTAGGAGACGGTCGGGGCAGAAAAAACCCACATGACTTCTGATGGGATTCGAACCCACGACCTCCCAGCCGGGAGTCCGCGACGCTAACCATTTAAAGGAGATTCGTCGTGCTGACAGTAACACTAGTGACGGACTAGTGCTAGGGCCACCAGTTAATAGAAGACACTTTAGCCCTAGCACTGCGACAGAACAGCCGTAGACAGTTACCACGGCAAGAACGGCTTTGACAGTAACACTGCTAAGCCCAAAGACTGACCCTGACAGTGACTATTACAGACTTGACAAGGTAGTTGGTGCTATTGAAGGGCTTGGGAAGGAATCCTGACGAAACCCCTAAGCCCGAGCCTGGACTGACCAGGTAAGGTAGAGTGCGCGTGTGTGTGAATGTGCAAGTGCTTAGTATATAAACGAACTTCTCCAAAGTATAGGGAAAACACTTTAGTACGAACCATCTAATAGGTTGCAGCCTTCCCAACAGACTTCACAAACCCACCACGCTCAGTGAGGGTGAAAATTCCTTGGAGTACGCGTGCACCGTATGGGACCCACACACCCAAGTCAGCATCAATAAGATTGAAGCTGTCCGGAGACGAGCAGCACAGTTTGTAGTCAACCGGTACCACAACACATCTAGTGTCACCGCGATGATCGACAAACTGCAATGGCCGACTCTGCAGCTCAGACGCAAGGTAGCTAGGCTTGTCATGCTACGGAAAATAATGGACGGAGAGGCGATCGTCGACAAAAGCTGCATCGTGCCAGCCCCTCCCAAACAAAGAAGGAAGCACTCCCGCAAGCTCAACCAGATTCAGTGTGAAACCCAATATCGACAAGCTTCCTTCTTCCCCAGAACGATACGTGACTGGAACAACCTGCCTGAAACAGCTGTGGCAGCGGACACCTTGGACACCTTTACGTCTAAGGTGCCTTCAGTCAGTAGTTAGTTAGATAATAGGTCCTTCCCCCCTCCCCTTCCCCATCCCCCACTCTTACCCCAATAGCTTTTTGTTGTTTTTTTAATTTATTTTTAGGGCCCTGCTGTGTTAGATCAGCAAGGGACCGGCTAGCTGGGAAGGGCGGAAAGTGAAGGAACAGCAGCCTGCCGGAGAACCCACACTTAGAGCAGGACTAGGTGTTTATCCTCACTTTTAGGTCTGTCGCTTTCTATAGTTTGTTTTTCTTTCATCGCAACCCCACAAACGGGCGTAAAAATCAGATGGATGATTGTGGCCGTTTATGCAGTAAAAGTAAAAGAGCCGCGTTCAGGCTGATGGTCACTGGACCCAGACGTCGACGTCCAGCCTCACCTTACTCTCTCCTTACAAGCCGTTGGTGGAGGTGATAGGTTTTCCTCATCCAGAACTGCCAGTTATATCTCTGCTTGTCAGTACTCCCTAGTATATGCGAATTACTCACCAATTTTTCTTCCTACTTCAACATTTAATGTAGGATACTCCCACACTTGTGGGATTGGAGTTGGAACGCTTGAACAGCCTGAGGAAACTGATCCCCAACATTAGCAAAACTACCCGGAGTTTGATCAAGTTGCAAAGTGAGGCGACTGCAGGCGGAAATCTAAACACATAATTTTTAAACATTAGTGTTAGCGCACCGCCAAAAAAAAAAAAAAAAAAAAGACCTGGACAAACGAATGACAAGACAAAACACGACGCGTTTCGACCTCTTAGGTCTCTTCTTCGGCAGGATACGAAACAATCAGGACAACGAAAATGAACGAGCAATCACTTATCTTCATCCACTTCAGCGCAAGATAGGCATGATATTGTGATTCGTTTGTCCTCTGTTTTTTTTTTTTTTTTTTTTTTTTTTTTTTTTTTTTTTTTTTTTTGCGGTGCGCTAACAGTAATATGTAAAATTTATCATAAGTTTACAGAAGGGGCTGGGGGAACCATCTGGCCGACATCACATTTCTATAGACATCGAGATGATGGCATCTGATCCTCAGCGGACTTGTCAATGTAAATGCAACGAGACTACTGACATTGAATAGTAAGATCAGGTAATGTTGCTTATAGCCCAGCTGACCGCAAAGGGCCACATCAGGGCTGTCACCACGTTGAAATCAACTCACAAGTCATTCATTGACACAACTCTTTAAAATACATCTTCTAAAAAACCCACCCGAAATTTTGTAATGGTTGTGTTGCTGGAGGTGACAGTGGACAGTGGCTGTGGAGGGCTGTGACTCTTGCTAGCTGGTAATGCTGATGCTGGAGGTGGCGATGCCTGTGATGGTGTTGATGGTGGTGGGGTTGGTGCTGAAATATTGGTTACATTGGTGACTATCAGTAGTGGATGTGGTGTTTGGGTGGGTCATGGTAGTGACGGTGGTGGCTGGGGCTGATGGTGATGGAATGTTCATAGCGTGATTGTGCTGGTGGTTGTCTGCGTGATGACCCGAGGTGGTACTGATACATGAACGTCGCTGGTGGGCGTCGGGATTCTTCGAGGTGGGGCAGGGGAATGGATGCAGAACTGAAGAGTTGTGTGGAAGGAGGGAAATGAAGAGGAGTGTGATCATTATGATGGTGCAGGCGAATTACAGTTCACTGTAGGCCCTGATTTGCTGAGCAGTGATGGAATGGGCTTCCCTTGTGGGAGTGAAGGAAAGGAAAAAGTACATTTGTGCTCGACAGACAAGATACTGGCAGAAAACTGTATCACCTGGGTGATCTGTTCTGTTGCCACTCCCTGGCCCCCTAGCCCCACCCACACACTAAATATGATGGGTAGCATGTTGTTGTGAATAGTGTCATGTTTAAACAGAAGAATAATACACGCACTCCCCCCCCCCCCCCCACCCCGCGCCACCCTGCTCCCGTGCCTTTTTTGCCACTTGTATAACTATTTCTGATGAGTGTTTAATTGAAAAGAAAGAAATCATTCTGACTGGCTTACATCTGGCTTAAATGTAAATGCGAAATGTTTGCAGATGATACATCTCTTCACGAAAACAACTCTATGAATTAACAATTAAGCTTCAAGCAGATATCGATAAACTTACTGAATGGACACAACTAGACCATATGTCTTCAAATGCCATTAAAACCAAGTGCATGTACGTGTCTACAAGACCAAAACGACAAGAAATGAAATCAAATTTTCGGCCTTTACTCATGTCTAACAGTAAAGTTGAGGAAGTCAGTTCACACAAAAAGCTAGGTGTCATTATTGACAAAGATTTATTTTGGCTTGAACATATAACGTTTTTAGCAAAACGCCTTTCCGAAAAAATATATCGGTTGTCTCGGATAAAAAATTTCCTCGATGGCCACTCTCGAAAACTTTTTGCTGTGCACATATTTTGTCATTAAACTGATTATGCATCAACCCTTTGGGACAACTGTAGTGAACATAATTTAAAATTAATTCATCGTCTGTGCAAACGAGCATTGAAATTAGTATTGTTAAAATCGAGCTCCCTAACTGATAAAGATTACAAACAACAACTCAAAATAACCTTCGCAAACAGACTCTTTTTCAATAAAGCCCTTTGTATCAAGTCAAGTCAAGTCAAGTAAAGTAAACTTTATTATCTCAATTTGAGAAATTAATTTGTGGTCACACACATTCACAGCAAATAAACAATAATTTAGCCACATTACCCATTTGGACAGGGGAATAAAACTTTGTTTAAATCTGACACTTCTGCATTTAACCGATCGATATCTTCGTCCTGACTGAAGAAGGTCATACTGATTTGCAAGAACGTGGGTCTGGTCACACGTAATCTTCTTCGCTTTACAAACAACACGGCACCTGTATAGCTCACTCAGACTTTTTTGTCTCTCACCAACGATTTTTCCTCCCACGTTCACCACTTTCAAAGCACATTTCTGCTCTTCACAGTCAACCCCACCACCAACACATAAATGAGAAAGTTAGAACAGATTCCAGAAGCATGAATAAAATGTCCGAAGAATGTCAGTATTCACATGAAATGATCGCAGCTTGCGAAGACAATATAATCTGGTTTGACATTTTTTGTGGACATACTCAACATGGGATTTAAATTCAGCTTATTATCTATAAAAGTTCCTAAATATTTGTATGATTCAACACGTTCTACTTCAGCACCTTTGATAAAAAGTGGTGGTACAGCTTTTGGATTCTTTCTAAAATCAATCAACATTTCTTTCGTTTTTGTTACATTCAGATCAAGATAGTTATGATCGCACCAGTCAACAAATCTTTGAACCTCCTTGAAGTAAACAGAATCAGTTGGAAAGATCCACAAGTGCTGAGTCATCTGAATATTTAATGTACAAAGTTGAATCACTTCCTGAACAATCATTTGTGTACAGAGTAAAAAGCACTGGTGATAAAACAGTACCCTGGGGTGCGCCAGTTGAAATGACTCTGGAAGACGAAACAACACACTTTGATATCGAACAGACTGTGTCCTCTGTGTAAGAAAAAATCAATTATCCAAAGAATGAGCTTGTTACCCACATTTATGTTAATGAGTTTCTTTGCCATCAGATGTGGTTGTATGGTGTTGAATGCTGATGAGAAATCAATAAAGAGAATGCGTACAAAGGAGGCAGGTTTTTCGAGGTGTGAAAAAAAGCATGATGGAGAAGTGTGAGTGTGGCATCATCTGTTGATCTGTTCTGTTGGTATGCGAACTGAAACGGGTCTTGGTACTGTGTAGTATCTTTTAAAACATAACCGAGGACAATTCTTTCAAGACATTTCATTGCAACAGATGTGAGGGCAACTGGTCGGTAATCATTTAAACAGCTTGGGTTGCGTTTTTTTGGGAACAGGACATACAGTGGCATTTTTCCATAAAACAGGAATTATACATTCTCTAAGTGACCAGGTAAAAAAACGACTGTAAACATAGGAGAGCTGAGAAGCACACACCTTCAACAATTTTCCACAGATATTATCAGGGCCCATTGCCTTTCTCACATTTAAACGTTTGAAAAAAAAAAACTGAACATCATTTTCCTCAATCACAACAGAATCACTTCCATCAACAACGTTTTTGACATTGCTTTGGAGTTCTTCCTTCACTTCCTTTACTAAAATCTTTATCATCAAATCTACAGTAAAAATCGTTCAGCTTTTCTGCAAATTGCTTCTGTTCTTTTGCTGCTTTTTTGTTACTAATATTTTTTTTTGAACAATTTCCTGAACCTGATAAAACCTTTATTCCTTTCCATGCATCTCTCGCATATTTCCATTCTGGAACATGTTTTCAACTTTTCTCTTGTAAGCTCTCTTTGATTCTTCAATCTCCGTTTGCAGTTTCTTTTGTACAACCTTACGATCGCTTTTATTGCCTGATTGAAAAGCTCTTTTTTTCTCATTTAGAGTTATTTTCAGAGATTTTGTACCCAAGGTTTGTTGTTGGGAAATATTTTGATAGTTTTAGTAAGTACAATCATGTGTTCACAGAAAGAAATGTAGCTGGAAATAACATCGGTGGCTTCGTTAATGTCAAAACTAGAATTCAAAAACAAATTCCAATCTGTACATTCAAAACAAGCCTGTAATTCATCAACACTTTCTTGTGTCCAACACTGCACTTGCTTTTTAGTGATAGGTTGTGTTTTTTCGCTTTTGGTCTGTAAGCTGGCAAGAGATGAATGGCATTGTGATCAGACTGACCAACAGGGGGAGCTGAACACACTTGTATGCAGATGGTATATTACAGTAACATAAATCAAGTATTTTATCCTTTCTTGTAAAACATGACACATACTGTTTAAAAGAAGGCAGGCTTGAATTGAGGTCACAGTCATTAAAATCTCCGAGGATAAAGCACGGTGCGTCGGGTGACATGGCCTGCAGAGCGTGAACAGAGTCCGTGATTTCTGCAGCTGCACGTACAGTATTTGCGGATGGTGGCACGTAAACAACAGTCATGAAGAGCTGTCCGAACTCACGTGGCAGGTATTTCGGTCGCAGTGACACTGCTAAAAGTTCACTGCGACTTAAATACCTGCCACGTGAGTTCGGACGTAACGTTATTAATGGAACAGCTCCCCAAAAGAATACAGAAACATTTGGAGTCAATTGCCATAGACATAATCATTTATTGTCCATACCTAGACCACGCAACAATTTATGCAAATCCAGTTTTGTATATTCAGGTGGAAATCTGTGTAATAAACTCACAAAAAACTTTAAAAATACAAAAAATAGAAACACATTTAAGAAAGAATTGAAAGATTATCTCATGAATCGTTAACCACATATAATACTGAAAAATTGTCCATCCTGTGCAGAAAAGAAATACATTGGTAAAGATATACACTTCGTGAATGTAGCCATAGGGGCAAGAATGAGCACTGGTGCCCTTTACGTGAATGAAGTGAGTGGGTAAAGGGGAGGAGATGGGAGGGGGTAAGACGGTATGTTTACTTTAGTTTTGATGAAAGGCATTGTACACGATTTGATTTTTTCTTTCTTTCTTTTTTCATAGATGGCCTGCTGTGAAAAAGCAGATATGCTGCTCATTCAGTGTTTCCCATCTCTAAATAACA
>JADBJO010006724.1:97500-102500 GCA_016801955.1 Conus betulinus | reverse complement strand
CAAGGTGACTGAAGTAGTGGAGAGACTTTTCTCCCTGCTGCAGGTGACTTTCCCATAATGGTTTGGCATCACACTGCAGACCTGGTGTCCTAGTGCATTGTACTGAAACTCGGCAGCTGTCTACCTGTAGTATCAGCCTGGCGATGAACTAGAAAAGAAAAAGTTAGTTGCCAGTGTTTTGTCATGTGATTCGTTTGTCCACGTTGTTCGGCGGAGTCATTAAGATTTTTTTAACAAGAGAAATGTGAAAAAGAGGCTGGTGGAAGTGAGAACTGCGGTGGCTCGTAGTGAGGTTAGAAGAGAAGAGAGGAATGCACAGGTGACATGAGAGGCTGTAGGAATACGTGAAAAAGAAAGAATCGATCGTCAACATGTGCGAGCCTTGTGCTTCTATGCCATGCTTCCCTGAAGTTGGAGAATGGCTGCCTTAATGGCGGGATACAAAAACAGTCATACACACAAAACTCCACTCCCTTTATTGGGTAGATGGGGATTAATACTTGCCTGTCTATACAGGGAATGTCCGCAGGAGTATCAGTCTGCGTACGCGGAAAAAAGAAAAGAAAAAAAAAAAAAAGGCCATGCTTATTGCCACACATTCTGTACAGATCAGGTGATCAGTCTTGATCAGTTTTATACTTTCTGGAGTAGCAAAAGAAATGTAATCACAGGCTGCAATATGTCAGTGAGCTGTTTTAAACCCGTTTCAAAAATTTGTCTTTTTTTCATTGTTCCTGAAGAAGACGTTTCTTCGCAGTCTCATGCTGATTGACTTACATGAAAAGAAGAGGCAGCTAACTTTCATGTGTAGCGGCTCAAGTTTAATATGCGTCACTTTGTAAGATTTCTGATGACATTTGTCACTACAGTGTTATGCTGAAGATAAAATATATAAAATAAATCAACAAATTTCGTCAATTACGAAATACTAGTTTGGATCAAGTCAGCAATACCTAACTGACTCCATCCTTCGCTGTTTGAAGTATCTATTCTTTGCTCTTCATCTGTATGTGGTTTTTATCCATTGCATAACAGGGAATTGTCTCTTTGATGTTCACGTGCTTATTTTTCCATGTATTCCTTGGCGAACCATTATTTCTTATTTCTTGCGGACAAGTCAAGTCGTGATTTCAACACTTTCAGTAATTTCTTTTCTCGTTCTCTAGCCAGCTTCTGAGATGCAAGGCTCCACATGTACAGCAGTGGGTTCAGAGATGAAGTGAGTGGTAACGTGAACACAACCATAGTGTCGTGGACTTTCTTTGACAGTGAAGCATCATCTGTAGACATTGTCATAACCAGACCAAACACAAGCCAACAAATGGCATTGACAGCAGCCAGTATTTTTATCGTGGGGACAGCTCTATGCAGACATTTATTTGCAGAATCCAATACACATCTGTATGTTGGTGTACAGACATAAATACCAATTTGACAACCCACGAGTAATAAGCAGAGAATGGAATTGATTGCTACAATGACCTTGAACCACCTGAAGTCTTGGTGGGACTTGTAGCGTTGAAACAGAGCCATTCTGCACAGCCCAGACTGGCCAGAGAGGCCCCAGTGAGACAGTCCGGGAAGCAGTGGTACTAGAGACAATAAGGTTCCACCAATCCATATAATTGCACAGCTAAAAGCTGCTGAAAATTTAGTGAACTTCTGTGGGTATTCTGAGAAACACAGAACGACAATGTGATCCAAGGTAATGAATAAAATGATGAAAACGGACATCTCACTGGATATGAAATAAAGAAAGCCACTAAATTTACACAATAAACTTTTTGTCCATATCTTTTCAGACTGAAAATACTTGCCATGAAATATTTTGTTTGCTCCAAGTACAATACTAGTTTGAGTTCCCATTAGCACACCAGCTACGTGCAAGTGGGCAATGGTCATTAAGAATTTGCCGTCAAACACACCCTTGATAGCAAATGAAATAAATAAGCAAAACAGATTTCCCAAGATGCTGGAAACACTTGCAATCCAAAAGAAAATCACAAGCAGTTCGGATGGTATCAACGTATGACATGATGGAAATGCAGCTTGCTCTGTCACACAGTTTCGTTCACTCCATTTTTCAGGGTAGAGACTCTCACAGCAAAACCTATAGTCTGAGGAGAAAATATTTTGAAGATACAACGATGCTGAAAATACATCGAAGGGAAGATCGTTGATTGGATTTCCAGTTATGTCCAACTCCAATAAATGAGGCATGCATTTAAACTTCTTAAGTCCGACTGTATCCAGAGCAGAAAAAACGATATGTTCAAATAATTCAAACGTGGTAAATAGATAGATACTTCTTCATTGAGTGTATTCAGACATGTATTTGAAACGTCGAGTCTATCATCAGAAAATAATGAACATGCCTTTGCAGTTCACTTGTGACCTTCCATAAAGGGTTGTTTGACAAAAACACAGTTTTCAAAACGTGGCAGCTCAGTAAACATGGTTACATATAGAGACGTAAGATGGTTGTAAGAAAGGTCAAGGTACTGCAAATTGCTAAACTTTACACCTGAAATATTACTCAGTGAGCAATAAGACACGTTGACATGAATAAGATATACATTTAGTTTGAAATCAGCCATGGACATTTTGGAGCCCGATGCAACCACATAGCGAAGCTGAGGGTAGAGATCAGAGGGAAAATATTTACGGCACAAAAACAAATAACCTCGGCACAGACAATCTTGGGGACAGAACATGTCACACAGTAGTTCATCATCCTGCCGTGGACACTGCATTAAACCATCACACAGGTGATCTTCATGCACACAGATTTTGGAATCTTTGCACAGGTAGTAATACTGACACACAGCTTGTTCACAGCTTTGTTCATCTTCTCCGTTAACGCAGTCAGAAAATCCATTGCACCGAGTGTAGACAGGTAGACAGTACAACCATTCGCTAGTACATCTATAATGAGTGTCAGGACAAGTCTCTCCAGCTCCTATTACCTGTTGAGTAAAGTAACCAGTACCATCTAAATTGATGTAAAACGATTGTCGATTTGCCTTCTCTTCTGTTGGAAAATAAACTGCTCTTTCTTCTGGACAATCGATTTCATCAGAATCATCATGACAGTCGGAATACTCATTGCAACGTTGACTACGCAACACACATTGGCCACTAGAACAGAGAAACCCATCACATTGAACATGGTCACAAAACGACTCGTCACTGTTATCTGGGCAGTCCTGAATGACGTCACAAACAAAGGTGGGGTGTATGGTCGTTTTGACATCATGCACACAAACAAGTGCTGTTTGTTTATAGGAATCATCTGGTGAGCAACCAAAGAAGATTTCCGCCTGGTACTGTGGTTCCCAAACACAGGAAACTGCGACTGCCATGTTTTACCACTGGTATACGCGAGTTTACGAATCAAAAATAAGTGAGTTACATGTTTATCTTGACAAACATATAAAGACTGACTAGTTTGTGTGAATATGGGTTCTGAAAAATTCGAACGAGAAATCAATGTTAGGGAAGAGAGAATTATGGGTAATCGATATCTGGTTTCACACAAAAATGCAAATCTTTCAGATTGGCTTATACGCATGGAATATGTTTGAATTTGCATGTTCCAAAGCAAGCCATATTTGGGTATTCTTGAATGGCGATATCCTTCGGCAAATCGAAAGTGATTTATGTTGTAGATGAGAGTACCATCAGACCACTTGCGAAATTTTCCATACACGAAAGGTACACTACTCCAGCCTGATGTATAGCCCAAAACGACTAGAATTATAACATAGTGTTTGAATATGTGCATAGAATCATCTTTCTCCTGTCGTATTTTCATTGAAGCCAGTTTCCCTCCAAGAGTCCTGCATTGGTGACTAAAGAAAGAAAAACAGAAACTATGTCTTCTGCAATGACCAGTTTAAAACACTTGTTATGAGAGGCAACCAGACCCCCACAACCAGGACTGCTAAACTGACAGTGCTCCGTTTCATCTCTACCATCTTCACACTCTGATCTCAAATTACAATGAAGATGATCCTGAAATTTATGATAATGTCTGACAGAACAATTGAACAAACCACTGGATAGTTTATTGGGGAGGTCATTTACAGGCACGGCAGAATAATACAATTTTAGATTGCTATTTTCAGTATACCAGAATGCCGCACGTTGAATTTGAAGATTGCATGTTGGGAAAATCAAAGCTGGTGTAAAATTGTCAACACACAAATAAACAATATTTTGTTTAAGAGAGTTGATTTCTTGATAGGCAATTTTTTAAAGGCATTTTACTCGATTTACGTACCGTGCACAATCCAGGCAAAAATGACTTCTGAATACTGATCATGATGCTAAATCTAGCCGGCCCTTTTAGTTCTTTACTGAATTGTATGTAACCAGCAAATGGCAAGATTACATATCCTGAAAACTCCGATATAGCTTTAACAACAAACGTAACACGATCAAGATAACTGAAAACAATTTTAACTAAAGGACTGTTTCTATGAACTATATGCACATGGTTTTGAGATGATAGAACAAAAAGTTCATCTGCCGTGTGACGGTAGCAAACCACAGACAACTGTCCAGGAGAGTGATGCAAGCCTTTTATTTGTGTTTTCCAATAGTTGCTATCACACCAGCCATATGCCAGGCGTTGGACTTGTACAATGATGTACATATTCTGTGTAGCTTCTATGCATGTTACAGAAAGTAGAGGAATTGTTACACACACCATACACAACTCCATGGTGAGCTGTGAACTTGGGAATGTCGTGTTCACAGTCTGTAACATTAGCTCGCTGGATTGCTGTCCTCATTTTTTCTTGATCAGTGAAGTGTTCTACACCAGGACATACTGACCCCATGCCGGTAGTGTTGATGCTGATGAGATTCGTGACTTTTGGATCTGTTATGAATTGAACAAGTATTGACAAAAAAAAAGAAAGCAACGTTCAATTTAGGTATAGAAATTCTGCACACTAACACAGTACCAACAGGCATCGACATTGTCAGCCGTCATA
>JADBJO010006724.1:60000-95000 GCA_016801955.1 Conus betulinus | reverse complement strand
CCTAAGGTCTGAGCACTATACAAAAGTGGTTTTTTGCTTTTTCAACCGTACGAGTGACTTTTTAGTAGTACCCAAGATTTATCTGGAAGGGCAAAAGCAGTTCTTTACTTTTTTCTATTTTAAAACTTGTTTTCATTTCTTTTTGGTTTGGAATGGCGAAGTTTCAGTTTGTCTTCATATTCCTGAGCATTTTGTTTGCGCACAGGACAAACGAACAAAACCAAACGAGGTATTTAGTCGAGATCGTCAGAGAGTAGCTATCATTTTGAATTCTTCTTGTCCGCGAAGTACCAGAGCCCAGATGGTGCCACAATAGGCATGTAGGCTGTATCTGTTACACTATGAACATTTCATTTCGGAGTGCGTTCGAGAAATGAAGATTTTCTTAAAGAAACAACACAAAATGCAGGAACCCATAGCTGTTTATGACAGGAGAAACGTCAAGCCAGTGTTTGAAACAAAATATAGCTAAAGTACTTTCAATATTTAGTACATGACAGAATTACCTTGTACACCAATAGAACAATCACTGTCTCAGGTAGACATGCGCATGAAGACCGGATGGGCTTCATCCAACTGAGACATAGTGGTAATAATTTGAGAACTCCGAACGATTTTATGCATTATTTAGACCGCAGATATTCCTGAATGAAGTTTCAATTGCCTTGGCATTTTGAGAGGACTGAGGAAACTGGACATCAACATTTTACAAAAGTATACAATAAAACCTGATAGTCGATGGGAAAGCATCACTAAGATTCAAAACATAAAGTGCAAGTTGTCACTCAGACCCGATTTTCCCCTATCTGTTCACCTGATGCTCGGAGATTTAAGCATGTATAATCATCATTAGTCTAGACACTATTCTTTTTAACTAGCCAGTTCATGGATGATATATATATACAATATACCAACACCGCGATAGAGAATCGTGGTGGGAACGCCTACTGAGATTGAAGAATTTCTAGAATGAAATCTTAGTTTCACAGAAGGTTTACACTTCACCTTTGCTGCAAGGACCAGACAAACAATGTTGCTGAACTTAAGGCAAACCTTTTCGCAATGCCGCGCCGGCCTAAGGGTTTCTGCCTTCAAAGGCTTTCAGTGCTGCGAGGGTCCTGGAATATAACAGTTATTACACATATGTTGTGGAGCGCAGACCTCATTGCCTGAATTTCTTTAAATTGCAAGAACAGAAATAGGTTGCGCGCTTACAGACTCTCTCTCTGTCTCTGTCTCTCTCTTTCTCTCAATCTCGCTCCCGCTCTTTCTCACACACACACACACACACACACACACACACACACACACACACACACACACACACACACAACAAACACACATACGAACGCATAAACGCGCGCGCGCGCGCGCGCACGCACACACACACACACACACACACACACACACACACACACACACACAACACACACACACACACACACACACCAGCGCGCACATACAAACACGCGCACACGCAGACACCCCCGTAATGATCTTAAATAAGTGCCAATAATTCCGTCATCTTACAGCAGTTCCTGAAATAGGTTGTACTTGGAACTGCGTGTTAGGTATTAATCATCGAGGAAAACTGATTTAAGACAGGCATCTCACGAATCTCTGACAGGCAGAGAGAGAGACGAACCTCTGACAAGAGAGAGAGAGAGAGAGAGAGAGAGAGAGAGAGAGAGAGAGAGAGAGAGGAGAGAGAGAGAGAGAGAGAGAGAGAGAGAGAGAGAGAGAGAGAGACGGGCATGTATTTGCTGTTACTATGTTCTTGTTTTGTTTTTCAGGAAGAAGAAGTGTGCTCACGCTATAAACACACCAAATGCAGGAAGCAACTATACATTACGATATTTACTGTCAATCGTGTTGCTGTTTGATTTATTAAGAAATGAATGTTTTGTGGTGTTTTAACTCTTCGCATTGTCTTTGCAGAAACACAGGTTGTGTTGACTGCTGAAAGATCAAGCATGAATACGTTCGCTGCAAACACCACTGTGCGATTTCTCCATGTCTTATTGATCTTCCCTTCGCTCGCTTCGCGAAACAGCACGAGCGAAAACATATCTGCATTAATAATTTAATGTTCAGTCACTTGGCCGTCAGGGAAAAAAATGGCAGTGTATGAATCTACTTTCGTGTAGTTTTTGCACTGCATGGGTATTAAGTCCATATAGTTCACGACCTCTCATATCCTGATGGGTTTCTTGCTGTTGAGTGCAGCGGCTATTTGGCGAAATAGTTTGAATTAAACACTACTCGCTCCTTCTGTTAAAGATGGTTAAAAGTGTTAAACGTCGTTTGAAGTGGATTAGTCAATGTTTTCATTACCACATCACTCTGTCTACTTCTCATACAATTTGTGGATTATTTTGAGTATTGAAAACAAACTGCCCAGTTCAGCGGTCCTGCAGGAATAAACTAATTTGCTTGATTTGACCAACAGCAGAACAGCCATTTTCGTTTTTCAATGGCTAGAACGAAGCCTTCACTGGGAAAAAAATACATATATATAGATACATTCCTGCATATATACATACGTGCATGCATGCATGCATACATACATACATACATGCATGCATGGATACATACATACATACATACGCACATATCAATTACTTTAATGCATCAACTTGTCAAATCAACAACAATGCACAGTAGTCCAGATTGCAGGCGCATCGATAAAACGCTATCTCTCTCTCTCTCTCTCTCCCCTCTTTCTCTCTCTCTGTCCCCACGTCCTTTCTCTCTCCGGCTGGTTCCAATTCTTTGTCTGTCAGTGCTTTAGTCAGCTGATACTATTTAAAGCACAGTTTGAAAGTCAACATCTGTCAGTTTCAATGCTGGTTCATGAGGTGATTCCGCCTTGACCAAACACGCCTAGACCCAACACATACATACATACATACATACATACATACATACATACATACATACATAGTTACGTACATACTTACAAACTAACATACATACATACATGCATACATGCATACATACATACATATATGCATACATACATACATAGTTACGTACATACATACAGACAGACAGACAGATAGACATGAAAACATGAAACGAAAAAGTATGGAACTCTTGTAGTCAAATCTTGGTTAGTACTGGAGGTCACTCGTACTGTTGAAAAAGCAAAACCACTTTTGTAGAGTGCTCAGACCTCAGGGAACACATCTGTAAGACAGTTACCTCAAAGGTGTGGTAGACTGGGCATGTCACACCTGTTGATGGATGTTTTACCAGCCTAGCCATTGGACAGTGCTCTAAACTAATTGAAGGGAAGGGGCAACCTGACATTCTACCCTCCTACTCACAATATCTCTCCAAAACGGACATAGCGCTCAGAAACACGAACCTAAAATGTAAATTCTTCATGATTTCCGTACTCAGCAAAAGGAAATTTATATAATAAAAATAATGAGAAACTATCATTTTTTGCGTGTGCTAGCATGTACGCAACCGATACTGTAAAATGTGGAAATAGTGTTCATTGTATTCGTTTCACCATATGTCTTTTCTAGGCTTGTTGAAAGGTTTCTTAAGTTAAACTTCCTGCTTCTCCATTTTGTATATAGTAATTTCACCTATTGTTTTAACCAGACAATTTATTCGATATAACTTTATATTGTGATTTTTGTAAGTGTTGCATTTATTTCTCTGGAAGGTTTGGGAGAAGGTTCTACAAAATACAAGTTTTGAAAGAAGACGGTACACCAGAATACCATTTCTGCCCAGGGATATATGCGACCTCTCTGTTTTTGACGTTTTGATCTTCCTTGTGTCCTTAAATGGATCCTCAGAAATATTTCTATCTACATTTAATTCTCTTTACATGTTGATTTTAGGTTTTCAACAACTTATGTCCTTACATCGCTTTCTTCACGTTTTACTTAAAAAAAAACAAAACAACAAACTTTTCGTTGCCTGTTTTGATGTACCATTGGATTCTGTTTTTTAAACTCTTAGTGGTGAGAATACTACAGAATTACAGACTGAGGGAGTTTCCCCATTTGATGCCGAGGGAGCACAGACACAGAGAGCTGTGTCTCACTGACACGTCTGAATCTGCGGATGAAAGGCCTCTGCGCAGGCGATGTGAATGGTTCAGTTTTCAGGATGGGCTATGATGGTCTCTTTATGATGCTAGTGAAGGATTTATGTTTGTCATCTAAAGCTCTCACTTTTTTCATCCCCACTTTCTTTTTCTCACAACCCCTTCCCCTTCCCCCTTTTTTTTTTTAATCTTTGCCGAGTCATTAATGTAATGACAAGGAATTTCTAGCTTGTGCTTGTTTTCCCTACTACTACTTTGTTCAACTATTATTGTTTGGTTACTTAGTAAGAGATAGCATCTCTTGGGGTCCAATTGAATGTTGTTCTGGACAATTGTTAGCTGCTGTCAGGACTTGTGTGACTGACCATGCTTGGGTTGCTGGATGGTAGAGCTGACCACTCAGTTGATGGTCCCCATTTGGTACAAGTAAGGGAATTTATATTTATGATCTAACGACGTCTTAAAAAAATCATTTCCACTTTCTTTTTCTTCTTCCTTTCTTTCTTATTTCTGTTTTTAATCTTTACTGAGTCATTAATGTCATCACAGAGAAATTGTGTGTGTGTGTGTGTGTGTGTGTGTGTGTGTGTGTGTGTGTGTGTGTGTGTGTGTGTATGTGTGTGTGTGTTTGTAGTTGTTATTGTGCTGTTACTGTTGTTTTTGTTATTGTTCTTTTTACTAAGCCATCTGCTGAACATTCATTTCCCAGAAACAAATCTTAAATAAATGTTAGCGAACCGCCAAAAGAAACGTGGACAAACGAGTCACAAGACAAAACACGACGCGTTTCGACCTCTTACCTCTTCTTTAGGCAAGACACAAACAAATAGATAAATATTTATTTATCTATTTATCTATTTGTTTGTGTCTTGCCTCAAGAAGACTTAAGAGGTCGAAACGCGTCGTGTTTTGTCTTGTGTCTCGTTGGTCCACGTTTCTCTTGGCGGTTCGCTAACATTTATTTAAGATTTGTTAAGATTTCCGCCTGCAGTCGTCTCACTTCGCAACTAGATCCCACAAAGGCACACACACACACACACACACACACACACACACACACACACACACACACACACACACACACACACACACGCATACATACACACAAACACACACACACACACACACACACACACACACACACACACACACACACACACACACACACGCACGCACACATACACACACACTATACATACACGCACGTGCACTCTCACACTGCATAGGCCCGTGCCCACACACCCATGCACCCACCCCATACGTGTATACTCAGCACACACAGAAACAATAATAATAATGACACGGTCAATACTATGTAGGTTACTCAAGGTCTGACCAGTGCGTTGAGCTAATGCGTAGGTCAGACATCTGCTAAGTCGTAGCCACAAAAGGTCTTCTTAAATTCTCTGATCTTAATCATTATTTCGTTAATCCACTAGCTTTAAATCACGCGCAGTGTGATCTCGAAACTTAGAAGATGTGGTGTAGCGTATATGGACTAGTCCGCACGCAGTAACACCTCCTTGATGAAACTGAAACTGAAATGATTTAGCGATTTCTTTCTATGTGTGAAACATCTTTTACATTGTCTTCGTTGAAGAATAGTGGGAAAGACTACAACTTTGGATTCTCTCTTGAGGGCACATAAGACCGTATGGCGAAAGCTTGGCTGTGTCTGGAGTGGCACTGTCTTCATCTGTCCGTGGGCAGGGGTGGTTGGGTCTGTGGGGTGTGCTCGACAGCTGGATGGTGGTGTTTTTCGCCGGTGGGCTCTGCAGTCATGAAATACAGGCTGGTACACCCATGGGGATGCTACTTTAAGGCTGTTATGATTTGCATCCTGTAGTCTGATTTACCTCTGTTCAGTAACAGTTATGTCCCTTGATATCTTAATGGAGTGTCCTGTGCGTGCCTATACCCATCGTCAACACAGCGCGCAGGCCTCCAAGGGTGGTACAGGATTGCTCAAAAGGCAGGTGAAGACAGTGCTTCTCTGGGTCCTCCCCAGTACCTTCGGGTGTTTCTTTTTCTTCTTTTACGTTGTCTTCGTTGAAGAATAACTCCTATCCTCCCACCACAATGCTCTGGTTGTATTTTCCCCATTTTCATTCCTGAAATGTAAAACCCTGTGACAGAACATTGGCCTTGATGTCCCTGAAATCTATCCACCCGTCCTGTATGAAAAAATTTACTTAGTTCAAACCCATTTCTATTTCTGTTACATAAAAGACCCATTCCAAGCAAAAAGAGGCCTGGTTCTGTGATGACCTCAACATCAATGGGGTACATTACAATGGGAAGAAATGGAAGTAGAAATGGCACCCGGCGTCTTCAAATGGATATAGATATCCCAGACAACCGTATGCTTGTATTCAGTTTCAAGCCACTAACGTTAAAGTATGAATTCGTTCGCGTGCACATTACAGGAACACGATATTCATGGAAAGATCTTCGCTATGCGAGTAGTTTTGCCAGAATACACAAAGTAAAGAAAGGTAAATTCACAGTGTATGTCAACAAGACAACTTGCATGAAAGAAACCACAGCATGCTTCCAGCTTTTCTTTTCCTTTTCTTCAGGAAAGCAAAGCATTCCTGAAATTGTCCACCGGATTTTGGAACTGTTCAGTGGAGCATTACAACAGTCTCCGTCAGCACCTGGCCTGTAATCTGAGGACAGAGTGTGAGGACGGTCGGGATGAAACAGAAGACTGCCTCTTCAGCAGTCCTAGGTGTCAGGGCTCGGTGGACTTATGTGACCGTTGCTATGAACTCATCTGGTCCCAGGCTAAGGCGGACCGAGCGCATTGTAAAACAAATGACGACCCATGCTGGAAAAGATTCAGGGGAAGATTACATTTCCCAAAGTGTCTCTATGATCCATTTAGCACGCTTGCTACTAAAACAAAGAGATATTGGCTATTGGCACCTTTTTCAGCTGGGTTGTATTCGAATGACATTTCATTGCCTAATATGTACAGACTCAGTATAATTAGTAAGAAGAATATCTTTCATCATACATTTGTTTATAGTTTCCCGAAGCATGATGGTACAAAGGACTATCTTGGTCTCTTTCTTGAAGGAATGCTAGTCGTGTGGGTTTTGTATTACTATGTCTCCCTTTGCGAAGTGATGAAAAATGAAACGGAAGAAACCCTCACATTACCCAAACGGAATTTACATGGTTAATAAACCGTTCCCCGTGACTAAAGAACAACAAAACATGGCAGCATGTAATAATGGTCACGTGACATACACATTTCTCTTATGTGGCGTTAACCCATATAAGGTTTGCAGCCAGGAGCATGTGTCTCCTTGCTATTATTCACGACAGGGATCACACCCAGATATGACGGACTTCACCAGCCCTGTCCCCTTAACTCCTACATTTCCATGCAGTGATGGTGTCACCACACTGTCATACACTCTGGTATGTGACTTCATAACTGACTGTCCGGACTCTACTGATGAATCATTTTGTCACCATCTACACTGTACTAAGACGTTCACATGCTCAAATAGTCAGTGTGTACCATATGACAATGTATGTGATCAACTATCTCATTGTCAAGATGAGTCAGATGAGAAAGTCTGTCAGCGATACAAACGACGCCATGTTATTCACAGAAGGCTTCCGTCTCCTGCTCTGATCAATTTTGATGGCATCAGTCAGTTTGTCATAATGCCAATGAACTCCAGTGAACCATGTCCCGACAGTCACTATCGATGCCATGGTGACCACAATGATTGTCTGCCCCTGTACACACGATGCAACGGGATGTACGACTGTGTCGATCATGGTGACGAATACGAATGCGAGAAGATGACATGTGCAGGTTTTTTTCAATGCAGGTTTTCAGCAACATGTTTGCACATCGATCACCTGTGCGATGACTGGCCTCACTGCCCATTACATGATGACGAATTGTGGTGCAGTACCGTCTGTCCTGTGGGCTGTCTCTGTCAGGGCCACAGTTTCTTATGTCTTGAGCGTTTCCACGCTGAGCTTTTCCCTCTGCTGAAATCTTTAAATGCCACGAGCTCTGGCCTGACTCCAACTGATGTAAACAGTAATACCTATCTTATACATTTGATCCTGGCCAAATGTTCCCTGATTCACTTACCTGAATTGAAATGGTTAAACTTAAAGCTTCTTGACCTCAGTGGAAACAGACTCCAACATATCAACGTGTCTTCATTTCTGTATTTACCTAACATACAATCCCTGCTCTTGGCTAACAATCCTGTAACATTTGTTTTCCTACGATGCGTCTTCGATGAGCCAAAATAATATGCTGACAATGATAGACCTATCCCATATGGCACTGAGTGTGGTTGATTCCAAAATTTTAATGCAGTTTCCTCGTTTACAGACACTGTGTTGAACTTGTACGACCATTCACACTTTTAGTGAAAATGCCTTTTTCTTTACGCCACTGCTGTCTGAATTATACTTAAAAGGCAGTCCCCATGAAAACATTTCCACGCGGTATTTTCAAAGACCTTGTAAGTTTACGATTCGTATCCACAGATAACTATAAACTATGCTGTCGAGAACTCCTCCCCGATGACTTCCATGCTTCAAACTGTCATGCCCCAAGGGATGAAATGTCCTCATGTGAAGATTTACTACGGTCGTGGGACATACAGAGTGTTTCTGTGGCTGATGACTTGTCTGTCAGTGTCTGTAAATGTCTTCTGTTTCTGTGCACGTCTGTGTATGAAAAGCACGATTTCAAGTGGTTTCAGCGTGTTCGTCACCAATCTGACCATGGCTGACTTTCTGATGGGTGTCTACATGGCTGTCATAGGAGTGGCTGATGAAAGGTTTCGAGGCCGATATCTTCATCAGGATGATGCGTGGAAGAGCAGCGGGACCTGCAAGATGGCTGGTTTTCTTTCCTTATTATCCAGTGAAGTGTCAGCTCTCATCATCTGCCTGATTACTTTAGATCGCTTTATAGTTTTCTGCTTTCCATTCAGCACCCTCCATTTTAAGCGAACTTCAGGATTATCGGTTTGTCTGTTGATCTGGCTGGTTGGCTGTTTCCTTGCCTTGTTTCCGTTACTACCAGTGGTGTCACACTGGGAGTTTTATAGCCAGACAGGTATATGCATTCCACTACCAGTTACAAAGAAAGCGTTTAAAGGGAAAGCATATTCCGTCAGTGTTTTAATTATCCTTAATTTGCTCTGTTTGTGTTCATCTCACTGGGGCAGGCATTCGTCTACTGGTCTATCCAAAAACATGCTTTGAAACTCAATACTACAAAAATGTCACAAGACATAACTATAGCTCGTCGGTTGATCAGCATTGCACTAACTGATTTCATGTGTTGGTTTCCAGTTGGACTGTGTGGTATAGCGGCTTTGGCTGGTGTCCCCATCTCTGGAGAAGTAAATGTGGCTTTGGCAATATTCATACTTCCTTTAAACTCTGCCGTTAATCCCTTTATGTATACTTTCAACACGTTGGCGGAAAAGCAGAGAAAATGTAAAGAACACGAACTTCTAAAATGGATGGAATCACGTGCTGATTTAATCCAGTCTTAACAGCTTCTATTATGGAAAGACGAAAGCACAGATGTTGCTCAAGAAGCACTTTTGAAAATGATATTCTTTATTGACTACTTAAGACTAAAGCATAAAGCCTCATTAAAACCTTTTGGAAGGGGGTGGCGGTCGAGTAAGCTACAACGAGGAGAGGGCAGGAGTCCGCCCTGGGTTAGATGAAAACAAAGATGGCAGCCAACTTATGTTTTTTTCCACGACGAAGGCAACTATTGCGGAGAGCCGTATTTTACGGGACAGTACGAATCCGTTCGACACGTTCAAGGATGGAGAAAAGTCACGCGAAGTTAAGATTTCGTCGTCACAACATCATCCAGCTGACAGATACCCTTTGAGAAGACATTGAATTTGATTTGCACAGACGGAGACACGGAACTCTGCCCCTGCTCTACAAGTGTGTCTGGCACTGCGCTTTTTTTTTTTTTTTTTTTGCCACTGGCACATTTCAAGATGATGTTGTGAAACAATCGGCGTATCTCAGAAAACATCAAGAATTGTTAGGAGAGTGACACTGGCCTCGTTGCGTCGCCTGCCTGTGGAAGTGAAAATGCCAGCTACTGATGCCGAGGCTGCTGCGATCAGCCAGAAATTCTATGGGTTAGTACACAATAGAATAGCTCGTAAAATTGTGACCAAAATATATGTGATGTGTGTGTTTGTGTCTGTCTGTGACTGCCACTTTGTGTGCGTCACAGTATGTGCATGTGTGTGCGTGATCAGTCTGACTGTCTGTTCATCTCGGACAAGCAGATAGATCTAGCTCCAAAGTTCGTCTGCTGCTACGATAGTTGGCTTAGCGCTTGGTGTGTGTAGGCAAATCTGTCTTCGTGCCTGTATGTATCACTGTAGTGTCAGTGTGCGTGTGAGTGTGACTTCATCATGTTTATGGCCTTTTAATAGTTGTATCAAACTTGTTTCAGTTAAGCTGCTTTTTCAGTCTGTGTCAGTGTGTATGTGTCTGTGCCACTGTGTGAGAGAGTATGGGTTGGGATGTTGTTATTTCGGGTTTAACGTCCACATCACCATCAGTCTTGGTCCAGGGGCCATTCCATACAAACAGAGCTTTTAAATTATTTTAATGCGTCCATTATGGGACAGTTGCCAAAAAAGGACCCAGTTCAATTATTCATTTGTTTGAGTGTGGGATGTGTGTGTGTGTGTGTGTGTGTGTGTGTGTGTGTGTGTGTGTGTGTGTGACCTTTCATCAAATTAAGTGTTAGGATGCTTTTAATGTGTTTTATTGCTTTTTTCAGGATGAATCCAGGTTTTCCAAATATCATCAGGTGCATTGATGGAACCCATGTTAAGATTCAGGCCTCCAACGGAGGGGGAACAGGAATATGTCAACCGCACAAACTTTCATTCAATCAGTGTGCAGGTAAGATTGTTTTTTGTTTTTTGAAATGTAACATGCAACTGAACTGAACAGACTAAGAATTACAAATCCGTTATAGATGACTGCACAAGCTTTTGGTATTTTTCTTATTTTTTTGGCTTGTGTTGTTTAGAACAGATCAAGTAGTATTGTTGCTATATGTTCATTTCAAAAAGGGTGGTGATACACAGCATATAAAACAATTTTCAGTTTTACATAGTACAGTTTCCAACTGAATGACTGAAGGTGGAACATGAAGCAAAATTTAGGTGTACAGCTATGGCTGTGGGGTGCATGCCTCTTTCTGCTTGATAGTGATACCCCGGTTATGATTGGTTGAGAACTGTGGCCATGCATGAGGAACACACACACACACACACACACACACACACACACACACACACACATTCCAACATATCAAAGTTTGAAAGACACAGGCAGAAGATTACAGATGCACAGCCAGCAACACACAACACCAGGATCAAACTCATAATCAGTTCATTTTAGTAGTGTATTTGAAGCCTTTTCAGCAAACATGATATTAGACTGAAGTGAAAGAAAAGTATTAAACAAAGAAACAAACAGAAAACTCACCTAAATAAAGAGTTAAAATAAAAAGAATGCAATACTTAATAAAATAATAATGTAACTACCTTAATCAAGAAAAATACCATAGCTTGCCTATAAGTATGTGATTGGCTAAGAACAGCACCCATATGAAAAAAAAAAAAAAATAGCTGTGTACAGAATATTTTCGACACTGCCATATTGCGTTGCATATACAATGGATGTAGTAATGGGCATCCAAGAAGAACATGTGGAACAAAAATAGAATCATTACATGCAAAAAAAACCTGTGAAAAATTAATGTTACAAGACTGTAGTCCTAATTTCACTATATTGCGAGCTAAATTTCTGAACCCGAGGAGCCCACATTTTGAAAACATGCATAAACATTTTTCATGAACAAATGAATCTTTCGCTTTTTTTTTTTTTTTTTGAGCTGCCACAGTTCAGTGTTTAGCATTTGGGGGTTACAAGCAAGAGTCCTGGGTTTGAAATCTATGGCACTGTTAGTGTATCCATAGGAAAGGCAGTGTAATCAAATTTTCATAAATCCAACCAGGCGCAAATGGGTGCTTGACTGAAAAATTATTCTTGGGGGAGATTAAAATGTTGAAAGGAAAGAACTGGGCCCCACCACACTATGCCAAGCCTTAGACCCAAGAAAAAGGTCACTGTCCTTACAGCCTTGATAAAAAGCTAAGGGGGCTTTTTTTTTAAATCTTTGACTGCAGGTTCACACATATTGCCATACATGTAAATGTGCAAATTTCATGGAAACATGTACATGTTCTGTTTGGTTTTCCCAGATCATCACTGCCTGCCTGATCCTGCACAACTTTGCAAGAAGCAGCAACATCGACCTGCCACCGGACAACATTGACCTGCCACCAGACGCTCCAGAAGATGATGTCCACAGAGGTCCAGAAGTGAATGCTCAAGGTGAAGTGGATGAACAGGCCAACCCACAGGCGCACGACCCCACTGAAAGAAGGCGACGGGCTGCGGGTCAGTTAGTTCGACAGAGGTTCATCGAGCAATATTTTACGGTTGCATAGTTTCAGACAGTGTTATTTCTCAGTCGATACCAACAGCTAGAAACAGTGAAACACTAGAAGAATTTCAAGAAATAATAATTCTTCAGGCACATGAGGGAACAAGAAATTAGGTGCAATCCATAGCTGCTGGAGAAATAAAACTAAGAATTTTGTTAAACCACATCAAGAATTACTGACATAAAACTTTCTGTCAAGCATTACTTGAGAACTAAACATGTCACAACTCTCTTTAAAAATAATGGGAGGAGGAGCAATCTTACAATTGTGCAAATCGTAAAATCAAGCGTTACTCTAAACCAAGCTCTCGTTTAAGTTTCTGAATTTGTAATTGTTCTCTCTCAATTCGTAAGATTGTTCAGAGCAGTTGCACTCTGTTCTCTCTCTATTCGGACATTAATCAGAGCAGTTTCACTCTTGTAAAACTCTCTCCTACATTTGTCGGTTTCCACCGGGCTGTCACTAGCTGTTGTAAGCCAGCATCATATTTCATTTGCTTCTCTGATGCATCGGATCTCCTCTTCTTCACACACGGGTAGTCGTGTCATGGCTATGCCTGAAATAAGAAGACACAAGTTTTTTAATGCACACCAATATTTGGCTTTTCTAGTGATTTTTGTGCAAACATAAGCATTTATGTGGGATTGCTGGATTGAAGAGTCCACTGCTTCAATTTCTGAAAGTTTGATGGGAGGAGTGCTTTCAGACAGCGATAGCTGTGATGAGAAGTGTGTGGAATGTATTGCCCGTGAATTCAGTGATTCTCTATCAACATGATTACTGATTCATAGTACTGGCATGTATGATTTTAGATACCTTGTACTTGACCTACTCTTTTGTGTTTGTGCTTTGTTAATTTTATATGTGCTGTGTTGATAAATAAACATATATCCACTGTTTTAAAACTGTAGTTTGTGTCTGTTCTTTTCATTTAAGGCTGTACAAAATGTATTTACATTCTGACTTTGCCTCAGTGGATGAGGTTCAAGAGTGAACTGCATGAAAGAAAGAACTGACAATGAGTAATGAGATTAAGAGTGTACACCGCAGATTTTCATTCAGACAAATGTCTTTTTCTATTCTACATACACAGGTTATTAAAAAAAAAACGTCAAAAAAAAAAAAAAAAAATTATCGCCGGTGATCAGCCCCAGTTGGATGGATATGTGTCAGAGTTGTTTTGGGGTTCTTTTTTTTTTTTTTTCCCCTATTGCTGCTACAGAGCCATGCTCCAATAAGTATCACCAAAGATCATGTGACATATTTCTAAATGCAATGATGATAGTGATTTCAGTGCTATGGAGTTCAATTTCAGTGTGGGACTCTGTGACAGGGCTGATTTTTTATGCTTTTTTTTCATAACACATCACAGACACTATTATATTCTGCTATCAACCAGGCCTAAGAGAAACAGGCACACTTGCAGTGTTGTTCATGAAAGTGAAGACCATGATAGGCAGAAAATAGAGAAAATAGCCAATGAGACAACAGAGAATGTGATAGTGAAGTGGAACCTCCTGAAAACATACTGCACACATGTGGTTTTTTTAAAGCATAAGGTTCCCTTAAGTCATTAACGGATCCCAAACTGCATTACAAAGTGTTTCAAAGAAATGGGTTATTTGGTGGTAAATGTTTTTATGCCTGCATGCCATATCCTGCAACTATGAAGGTATTTCCTGACTTGCCTTCCTTGCACCTGAAACTGGTGTGGACACAGAGCTGGCTGCCACTAAATCCAAGATCATTTCATCTGTTAAAAAAAAACCATTATAGATTCTGTCACAAAGGGGAAAGATCCCACAGACATTTTATCACATTCAAAGGCTGAGTTTTTGCCCCCCCCCCCCCCCCCCCCTAAAAAATGCTATAAATATGTGGAAAATGTGAATTAAAAGTGTATGTGAACTTTGTTCGCCTTTATCAAGTAGCATATAAAAAGTTACACAGTTTTTTTACACATTGTGCACACTATTTCAATGTCCAAATATCCAGCTTTAAACAGACATATTTATTGACGTCATGTTTTGGTTTCAATATATAACCATTTTTATGTCTTTTGGTCTAAAATGTCTGGGTCAGTTCCAGAAAAAAAGTATATATTTACAACTATTTCCAAAATATTAGGTGTACAAAAATATAGAGGTCTGTCTGCTGAGTAACATAAAACCTCCATACCTACCTGTTGTACAGTCTCAAATGTAAAAGGGATCTCCTCAGCAACATTGACTGAATGCAAGAGAAAAGTAGTCTCATGGCCAGTGCTCTCACTCTCTCTCTCTCTTTCTCTCTCTTACTCTTATAGGCCTTAGGCATCCTAACACAATTGAGCCAATGAAGTCAATGTGCATATACCTTACCTTCCTGGGAGAGGCTGGCATTGGCCGAGGCTGGTCGGTAGGGGCTGCTCCTTGCCAAGAGCACCTCACATGGATCAGATCCTGTCAAATTGATCATGATCATTTGTTTCAGATTTGTTATTGAATATTTGTCTAAAGACTGCTAAATCAAGAAGTGCCTTAAAAGAAATGTAAAACAATGACTTATGAATGAGGCATTTACTAAAAACCATATCTATCCAGAAAAAAAAAATATTGTGTTTGCCAGAAAAAAACATTACCTTCACAGTCAATGCATAATTGTAACTATACAAACTATCTTTATTTACTTATTACATGTACATAACTAAACCAAAATATATATGTACTGTAGCATCTTTTATTACTATTATCAATCACTATGGTATTATTGTACAAACATTACATTCTTGTAGCATTAGTAAGAGTAGTAGGGACCCCTGCATGGCTGATCATATAGAGCTTCCTAAGAAGAATTTTATTCGACTGACACCTGCAAACCAATTTGGTTGGTAGTAGTGGAATTAATATGGACACACAGTCCAGTCCAATCAGTCCAACTGAGCGACTGGGCCGCTCAGTTACATATATACAGTAGCCTACTATATATACTCATCCACTTTTGCTAAGGATCAAATTGAAAAATAATCACTTTTGATACCTAGTTCATTTTAATTCAAATATACATCTGTATTTCATTCTTTTTTTTTCTTTTTGTTTACTGAATTACCTAACAGGAGTAGAAGGAATATGTGCCAGAATAATCAAGTTGGATTGTGGGCCCTCCACACTGAAGAGAGAAAAAAAGAAAAAGAAGAATGAAAAATGTGGTTATTTGTTTTTACCAAAGTTAGTGGGTTTTGGTTTTTTTTTTTTTCCAATGTTTGGCAATGTGATCCTTTGCAAAAGTCGATGGGTATAGTATTAAAAGAAGCCTTGATAACATTAGAAAAGAGAAACATTACCTGCTGTCACACAGTCGACACCATGTATTGTGACAAGGAACTTGACACCACCACAGAACTTGATGCCACCGCACCACCACCTCCCGCTGCAACAGACATACTGCATATGTAGCAAATAACTGCCTCAAAAATAAGCAGACAACACCCCCCCCCCCCCCCCCCCCCCCAAAAAAAAAAAAGAAAAAAAAAATTGAGAAGAAAAAAAAAAAATTTTTACATACAAATAAATTCCATGGTGTCTAAATGAGCGCCATACCTGCATTTTGCACAGCAGCTTTTTATGTGGCAAAGACTACATGAAATATTCAAGTGCTAGAACAAGCTTATGCTGCTCAGTCTTAATCACAGACTGACTAAGACAGAGGATTCTCACACTTAAATAACAAAACGCCAAAGCACAGTTTCTAATCTTATGTCTCTGTTCATAATATGACAGGTTCAAACTTGCTATGTTAGCACAGTGAACACATTTTTCTGAGCCAATCAGCACCACATTTGGCACATAGCATCCAGACTGCAGCCCTAAGAGGTCCAGTGGAGACTTGACCCTAGGCAAAAAAAAAGCTTGAATATGCTATTGATCAATTAAAAAAAAAACATAATAAAAAAAAAATCAAGTATTCATTACCTGTTGACACATATTCCTCTTTGGGTATCACTGGATTTCTTGACACCACAGTCTCTTGCTGAAACATACATGAAGCAAGTTTCTAAAAAAAAAAATCAAGAAAACCAATAGGCTGTAACAGTAACATAAACAAACAAACAAAAAACAAACACATAAAAAAGACAGAAAGATACATAAGTAAAGTGCTCAGCTGCAAAATTATTCAGTTTTTTTCTAACACAGATACTGACCACAACCATGGAGTGCACACAGATTCTCTCTTTCTCTCCACCTCACCAACACATTGATTAAATCATTTGATCCAAATAACCCCCTCCTCCCCACTTCTCTCTCTGTCATCTCTCCAAAATTTCAAATATCTTTCACCTGCTGGAAAATATATTTTATCAATTATTGTACAGTCTTTCACCTCTTGAGAATGATTAATAGTTATCAATGAATGCACTAACAGTAATACATTAGTCTGCTCGTTTCATTGAGAAGACAATTTAGGAAGTATGTAAATCAACATTTTTGCTGATCTATACTGCTAGAGTAATATCACATGTAATAGGCCAAGAATAGGGTTGTAATCCCTATAACATAGTGGGAGAAGACATTGTGACTACAATATATACTATCACAGAGTAGGTCTATGTAATCACTTTGTTAAAGCGGAAACCATCAACACCTTGATATATCTACTGGACAAACATTGGTCACAGTATATCTAGTATCTACTCAACAAACTTTACCATAGAATGATTTAGGCCAGAAAAATTCAAAGCATGTTCATGGGAGCGACAAAATAACAGGCTAAAGGCTTCAAAGCATACAAGTACAAACTGAACCAATGCTATAAAACCAAACCTGAAATATATGTGTGTGTACTGTGTTTTCACAGCCTCAGTTCTACATCTTCACATCACACAAGCTTTTGCCTGAATGTTTTCTGGAAGCAGCATAAAATCATCAAATGTTGCTAACAATGAAAGGGAAATGAAGTCTAAGGAGACTGACAGTGGGACAAAGAAGAAGTAGTTCACCCATGGGCTCCACAACACTGAAAACATATCTATACTATCAACATACACATGTGTTTGTGTAAGTGTATATGTGTATGTGCGTAGGCTATTTGTGATTCAGTTTAACATTTGAGTTCAACACTATTAACACAATAAAAGGTACAATACAGAGAAAAGCTGACAAGACAGGTGCCTCTGTTTCACTACATGTAGCAGATGAATGAATAGTTGGAAAGAAAAAAAAAAGAAAAAAAGGCAAAATACTCACACTCTCAAGTCTAGGTGCTGCTTGAATCTGTTCCGTGCACTGAAAAAGACAAAAAATATATAATATCAATCATAAGACATTGTTTAGCACCCCCCCCCCCCCCCCCCCAAAACACACACACACACAGAAAAATGCACTTTAGTATAGCATGTAACATCATATAACTTGTTTTGTTTGAATTCCTTCAGATATTATAACTGTGCATATCAGTAGAGGAACACCTTCATTTTATACTGGAAAAAATCATTATTATCTATATTTGTATAATTAGTACAAAAAATCATCACAAACATTGGTAGTTTGACTACTTCACAATTCAGTTTGGAGGTAGTAATCCAATAATCCAACTCTAGACACAAAAATTGGTATGATTTCAAGACTTTCTATCAATTCGGACTAATGTTCTTAGTACTCCAATAGTCCACACATCTAGAGTCATGATTGGAAACTATGAAAGCATGTTAGCTAAATGATAGATAACAAGCAGCAGCCTATCAATTGGGGGGGGGGGGGGGGGGGGGGGGGGCAGGAATCATATTACACGCAAGACACGACACAATGACACACACACACAGCCAGAGAGAGAGAGAGAGTCAGTCTCACTCTCAGTTACACACTGATCATTGATTACACTTTTACAGTGTCATGTTAGCCTGTCAAAAGAAAAAAATAATAATGATGAAAGTTGTCACAGTCTGACATTAAACTGACTAGTGACACTGACAACAGTAACAGTTACACATTTCACACAAGGCACAGAATGACAGATGGACAGTAATACATATCACAAAGAACAGTAACTGACACCCAAATCATTAGCACAAACACTGAAATACACACAATTCCAGCGTACATGCTACATACCTGCAATGCCAGATGACAGTGCAGAGCCCTCACCCTGGATTGCGTTCACTAAGTCAGTGAATGGGTGGAGTTTCTGCGGAGGCCCACCCCCAGTCTTCGAAGCAGCAGCCTTCTGCCACAACACCTCCTTTAATCTCTCCATTTGTTGCGCACCCCCGTCACTGTGCGCAACGCTACGCCCAAGGCTGACACATCAGCTGCAACTCTCGCCCACGCTTCATTCTTTTTACGGGATCATGTTGCTAGTATTTATCCTACACAACAGAACTTGTCGGTCATCTCTAATGGCCTGCAAGAGGACAAGAACCTCCGTCTTGAATAACCACAAACGTCGTGCCGTCTGCTTTACAGATGCGGAGGTTCTTGTCCTCTTGCAGGCCATTAGAGATGACCGACAAGTTCTGTTGTGTAGGATAAATACTAGCAACATGATCCGTAAAAAGAATGAAGCGTGGGCGAGAGTTGCAGCTGATGTGTCAGCCTTGGGCGTAGCGTTGCGCACAGTGACGGGGGTGCGCAACAAATGGAGAGATTTAAAGGAGGTGTTGTGGCAGAAGGCTGCTGCTTCGAAGACTGGGGGTGGGCCTCCGCAGAAACTCCACCCATTCACTGACTTAGTGAACGCAATCCAGGGTGAGGGCTCTGCACTGTCATCTGGCATTGCAGGTATGTAGCATGTACGCTGGAATTGTGTGTATTTCAGTGTTCGTGCGAATGATTTGGGTGTCAGTTACTGTTCTTTGTGATATGTATTACTGTCCATCTGTCATTCTGTGCCTTGTGTGAAATGTGTAACTGTTACTGTTGTCAGTGTCACTAGTCAGTTTTAATGTCAGACTGTGACAACTTTCATCATTATTATTTTTTTTTCTTTTGACAGGCTAACATGACACTGTAAAAGTGTAATCAATGATCAGTGTGTAACTGAGAGTGAGACTGACTCTCTCTCTCTGGCTGTATGTGTGTCATTGTGTCGTGTCTTGCGTGTAATATGATTCCTGCAAAGTAGAAGAACATTAGTCCTAATTGATAGTAAGTCTTGAAATCATACCCTTTCTGTAGCTCTAGAGTGTGGATTATTGGATTACTACCTCCAAAACGAATTGTGAAGTAGTCAAACTACCAATGTTTGTGATGATTTTTTGTACTATTACTACTAATTATACTAATAGATACTAATGATGTTTTTTTTTTCCAGTATAAAATGAAGGTGTTCCTCTACTGATATGCACAGTTATAATATCTGAAGGAATTCAAACAAAACAAGTTATATGATGTTACATGCTAATACTAAAGTGCATTTTCCTGTGTGTGTGTGTGTTTTTTTTTTGGGGGGGGGGGGTGCTAAACAATGTCTTATGATCGATATTATATATTTTTTTTGTCTTTTTCAGTGCACGGAACAGATTCAAGCAGCACCTAGACTTGAGAGTGTGAGTATTTTGCCTTTTCTTTTTTTTTTCTTTCCAACTATTCATTCATTCACTACTACAATGTAGTGAAACAGAGGCACCTGTCTTGTCAGCTTTTCTCTGTATTGTACCTTTTATTGTGTTAATAGTGTTGAACTCAAATGTTAAACTGAATCACAAATAGCCTACATACACATACACATACACATACACAAACACATGTGTATGTTGATAGTATAGATATGTTTTCAGTGTTGTGGAGCCCATGGTGATAACTACTTCTTTCTGTCCCACTGTCAGTCTCCTTACACTTCATTTCCTTTCATTGTTAGCAACATTTGATGATTTTATGCTGCTTCCAGAAAACATTCAGGCAAAAGCTTGTGTGATGTGAAGATGTAGAACTGAGGCTGTGAAAACACAGTACATACACACATATTTCAGGTTTGGTTTTATAGCATTGGTTCAGTTTGTACTTGTACGCTTTGAAGCCTTTAGCCTGTTATTTTGTCGCTCCCATGAACATGCTTAGAATTTCTGGGCCTAAATCATTCTATGGTAAAGTTTTGAGTAGATACTAGATATACTGTGACCAATGTTTGTCCAGTAGATATCAAGGTGTTGATGGTTTCCGCTTTAACAAAGTGATTACATAGGCCTACTCTGTGATAGTATATATTGTAGTCACAATGTCTTCTCCCACTATGTTATAGAGATTACAACCCTATTCTTTGGCCTATTACATGTGATATTACCCTAGCAGTATAGATCAGCAAAAATGTTGATTTACATACTTCCTAAATTGTCTTATCAATTAAATGAGCAGACTAATGTATTACTTAGTGCATTCATTGATAACTATTAATCATCTCAAGAGGTGAAAGACCGTGCAATAATTGATAAAATATATTTTCAGCAGGTGAAATATTTGAAAGTTCGGAGATGACCGAGAGAGAGGTGGGGAGGAGGGGGTTGTTTTGATCAAATGATGTAATCAGTGTGTTGGTGAGGTGGAGAGAGAGAGAGAGAATCTGTGTGCACACCATGGTTGTGGTCAGTATCTGTGTTAAGAAAAAAAACTGAATATTTTGCAGCTGAGCACTTTACTTATGTATTATCTTTCTGTCTTGTTTATTGTGTGTTTTGTGTTTGTTTGTTTATGTTACTGTTATAGCCTACTGGTTTTCTTCATTTTTTTTTTTAAACTTTGCTTCATGTATGTTTCAGCACAAGAGACTGTGGTGTCAAGAAATCCAGTGTTACCCAAAGAGGAAGATGTGGCAACAGGTAATGAATAGTTGATTTCTTTATTTATTTTTTTTTTTTAATTGATCAGTAGCATATGCAAGCTTTTTTTTTTGCGCGTAGGGTCAAGTCTCCACTGGACCTCTTAGGGCTGCAGTCTGGATGCTATGTGCCAAATGTGGTGCTGATTGGCTCAGAAATGTGTTCACTGTGGCTAACATAGCAAGTTTGAACCCGTCATATTATGAACAGACATAAGATTAGAAACTGTGCTTTGGCGTTTTTGTTATTATAAAGTGTGAGAATCCCTCTGTCTTAGTCATCAGTGATTAAGACTGAGCATAAGTTTGCTCTAGCACTTGAATATTTCATGTAGTCTTTGCCACATAAAGCTGCTGTTCAAAATGCAGGTATGGAGCTTTTTAGTCACAATGGAATATTTTGTATGAAATTTTTTTTTCTCAATTTTTTTTTTTTTTTTTTTTTTTTTTTTTTTTTTTTGGGGGGGGGTTGTCTGTTTTATTTTTGAGGCAGTTATTTGCTACATATGCAGTATGTCTGTTGCAGTGGGAGGTGGTGCGGTGGCCTCAAGTTCTGTGGTGGTGTCAAGTTCACTTGTCACAATACATGGTGTCGACTGTGTGACAGCAGGTAATGTTTCTCTTTTCTAATGTTATCAAGGCTTATTTAATACTATACCCATCGACTTTTGCAAAGGATCACATTGCCAAACATTGGAAAAAACCCAAACCACTAACTTTGGTAAAAACAAATAACCACATCATTCTTTTTTTTTTTTTTTCCTCTTCAGTGGAGGGCCCACAATCCAACTGATTATTCTGGCACATATTCCTTCTACTCCTGTTAGGTAATTCAGTAAACAAAAAGAAGAAAAAGAATGAAATACAGATGTATATTTGAATTAAAATGAACTAGGTATCAAAAGTGATTATTTTTCAATTTGATCCTTAGCAAAAGTGGATGAGTATATATAGTAGGCTACTGTATATATGTAATTGAGCGGCCCAGTCGCTCATTTGGACTGATTGGACTGGACTGTGTGTCCATATTAATTCCACTACTACCAACCAAATTGGTTTGGTGGTGTCAGTCGAATATAAATTCTTCTTAGGAAGCTCTATATGATCAAACAGGGGGTCCCTACTCTTACTAGTGCTACAAGAATGTAATGTTTGTACAATAATACCATAGTGATTGATAATAGTAATAAAAGATGCTACAGTACATAATATTTTGGTTTAGTTATGTACATGTAATAAGTAAATAAAAGATAGTTTGTATAGTTACAATTATGCATTGACTGTGAAAGGTAATGTTTTCTTCTGGCAAACACAATAATTTTTTTCTGGATAGATATGATTTTTAGTAAATGCCTCATTCATAAGTCATTGTTTTACATTTCTTTTAAGGCACTTCTTGATTTAGCAGTCTTTAGACAAATATTCAATAACAAATCTGAAACAAATGATCATGATCAATTTGACAGGATCTGATCCATGCGAGGTGCTCTTGGCAAGGAGCAGCCCCTCCCAACCAGCCTCGGCCAATGCCAGCCTCTCCCAGGAAGGTATGTGCACATTGACTTCATTGGCTCAATTGTGTTAGGATGCCTAAGGCCTATAAGAGTAAGAGAGAGAAAGAGAGAGAGAGAGAGAGAGTGAGAGCACTGGCCATGAGACTACTTTTCTCTTGCATCAGTAAATGTTGCTGAGGAGATCCCTTTTACATTTGAGACTGTACAACAGGTATGGTCTGAGGTTTTATGTTACTCAGCAGACAGACCTCTATATTTTTTTTACACCTAATATTTAGGAAATATTTGTAAATATATATTTTTTCTGGGAACTGACCCAGACATTTAGACCAAAAGACATAAAAATGGTTATATATTGAAACCAAAACATGACGTCAATAAATATTTCTGTTTAAAGCTGGATATTTGGACATTGAAATAGTGTGCACAATGTAAAAACTGTATATCTTTTTACATGCTACTTGATAAAGGCGAACAAAGTTCACATACACTTTTAATTCACATTTTCAACATATTTATGGCAATTTTTTAGGGGGGGGGGGGGGGGGGGGGGGGGGGGGGGGGGGCAAAAACTCAGCCTTTGAATGTGATAAAATGTCTGTGGGATCTTTCACCTTTGTGACAGAATCTATAATGGTTTTTTTTTTAACAGATGAAATGATCTTGGATTTAGTGGCAGCCAGCTCTGTGTCCACACCAGCTTCAGGTGCAAGGAAGACAGGTCAGGAGATACCTTCATAGTTGCAGGATATGGCATGCAGGCATAAAAACATTTACCACAAAATAACCCATTTCTTTGAAACACTTTGTAATGCAGTTGGGATCCGTTAATTGACTTAAGGGAACCTTATGCTTTAAAACCACATGTGTGCAGTATGTTTTCAGGAGGTTCCACTTCACTATCACATTCTCTGTTGTCTCATTGGCTATTTTCTCTATTTTCTGCCTACCATGGTCTTCACTTTCATGAACAACACTGCAAGTGCCTGTTTCTCTTAGGCCTGGTGACAGCAGAATATAATACTGTCTGTGATGTGTTATGAAAAAAAAAGCATAAAAATCAGCCCTGTCACAGAGTCCCACTCTGAAATTGAACTCCATAGCACTGAAATCACTATCATCATTGCATTTAGAAATATGTCACATGATCTTTGGTGATACTTATTGGAGCATGGCTCTGTAGCAGCAATAGGGGAAAAAGGCAAAAAAAGAACCCCCCCAAACAACTCTGTCACATATCCATCCAACTGGGGCTGATCACCAGCGATAATACTTTTTTAATTTTTTGACTTTTTTTTTTTTTTTAATAACCTGTGTATGTAGAAGAGAAAAAGACATTTGTTTGAATGAAAATCTGCGGTGTACACTCTTAATCTCATTACTCATTGTCAGTTCTTTCTTTCATGCAGTTCACTCTTGAACCTCATCCACTGAGGCAAAGTCAGAATGTAAATACATTTTGTACAGCCTTAAATGAAAAGAACAGACACAAACTACAGTTTTAAAACAGTGGATACATGTTTATTTATCAACACAGCACATATAAAATTAACAAAGCACAAACACAAAAGAGTAGGTCAAGTACAAGGTATCTAAAATCATACACGCCAGTACTATGAATCAATAATCATGTTGATAGAGAATCACTGAATTCACGGCAATACATTCCACACACTTCTCATCACAGCTATCACTGTCTGAAAGCACCCCTCCCATCAAACTTTCAGAAATCGTAGAAGTGGCTACTCTTCAATCATCCAGCAATCCCACATATATGCTCACAGTCTGATCTTGGATACAAACACGACAGCTTTGCTGTTTGCACAAAAATCACTAGAAAAGCCAAATATTGGTGTGCATTAAAAAACTTGTGTCTTCTTATTTCAGGCATAGCCATGACACCGACTACCCGTGTGTGTGAAGAGGAGATCCGATGCATCAGAGAAGCAAATGAAATATGATGCTGGCTTACAACAGCTAAGAGACAGCCAGGTGGAAACCGACAAATGTAGGAGAGAGTTTTACAAGAGTGAAACTGCTCTGAACAATGTCCGAATAGAGAGAGAACAGAGTGCAACTGCTCTGAACAATCTACGAATTGAGAGAGAACAATTACAAATTCAGAAACTTAAACGAGAGCTTGGTTTAGAGTAACGCTTGATTTTACGATTTGCACAATTGTAAGATTGCTCCTCCTCCCATTATTTTTACAGAGAGTTGTGACACGTTTAGTTGTCAAGTAATGCTTGACAGAAAGTTTTATGTCAGTAATTCTTGATGTGGTTTAACAAAATTCTTAGTTTTATTTCTCCAGCAACTATGGATTGCACCTAATTTCTTGTTCCCTCATGTGCCTGAAGAATCATTATTTCTTCTAGTGTTCCACTGTTTCTAGCTGTTGGTATCGACTGAGAAATAACACTGTCTGAAGCTATGCTGCCGTAAAATATCTCGATGAACCTCTGTCGAACTAACTGACCCGCAGCCCGTCGCCTTCTTTCAGTGGGGTCGTGCGCCTGTGGGTTGGCCTGTTCATCCACTTCACCTTGAGCATTCACTTCTGGACCTCTGTGGACATCATCTTCTGGAGCGTTTGTGGCAGGTCAATGTCGTCCCAGTGGCAGGTCAATGTCGTCCAGTGGCAGGTTGATGTTGTTGCTTCTTGCAAAGTTGTGCAGCAGGATCATGCAGGCAGTGATGATCTGGAAAACCAAACAGAACATGTACATGTTTCCATGAAATTTTGCACATTTACATGTATGGCAATATGTGTGAACCTGCAGTCAAAGATTTAAAAAAGCCCCCCTTAGCTTTTTATCAAGGCTGTAAGGACAATGACCTTTTTCTTGGGTCTAAGGCTTGGCATAGTGTGGTGGGGCCCAGTTCTCTCCTTTCAACATTTTAACCTCCCCCAAGAATAATTTTTCAGTCAAGCACCCATTTGCGCCTGGTTGGATTTATGAAAATTTGATTACACTGCCTTTCCTATGGATACACTAACAGTGCCATAAATTTCAAACCCAGGACTTCTTGCTTGTAACCCCCAAAATGCTAAACACTGAACTGTGGCAGCTCAAAAAAAAAAAAAGCGAAAGATTCATTTGTTCATGAAAAATGTTTATGCATGTTTTCAAAATGTGGCTCCTCGGGTTCCGAAATTTAGCTTGCAATATAGTGAAATTAGGACTACAGTCTTGTAACATTAATTTTTCACAGGTTTTTTGTGCATGTAATGATTCTGTTTTTGTTCCACATGTTTCTTCTTGGATGCCCATTACTACATCCATTGTATCATGCTGAGGGTGTATGCAACGAATATGGCAGTGTCGAAAATATTCTGTACACAGCTATATTTTTTTTTTTTTTTTTTTCCCATATGGGTGCTGTTCTTAGCCAATCACATACTTATAGGCAAGCTATGGTATTTTTCTTGATTTAAGGTAGTTACATTATTATTTTTATTTTTTTGTTAAGTATTGCATTCTTTTTTTTTAACTCTTTATTTAGGTGAGTTTTCTGTTTGTTTCTTTGTTTAATACTTTTCTTTCACTTCAGTCTAATATCATGTTTGATGAAAAGGCTTCAAATACACTACTAAACTGAACTGATTATGAGTTTGATCCTGGTGTTGTGTGTGTGCTGGCTGTGCATCTGTAACCTTCTGCCTGTGCCTTTCAAACTTTGATATGTTGGAATGGTGTGTGTGTGTGTGTGTGTGTGTGTGTGTGTGTGTGTGTGTGTGTTCCTCATGCATGGCCACAGTTCTCAACCGATCATAACCGGGGTATCACTATCAAGCAGAAAGAGACATGCACCCCCACAGCCATAGTTGTACACACCTAAATTTTGCTTCATGTTCCACCTTCAGTCATTTCAGTTGGAAACTGTACTATGTAAAACTTAAAATTGTTTTATATGCTGTGTATCACCACCCTTTTTGAAATGAACATTAGCAAAAATACTACTTGATCTGTTCTAAAACAACACAAGCCAAAAAATAAGAAAAATACCAAAAGCTTGTGCAGTCATCTCTATAACGGATTTGTAATTCTTAGTCTGTTCAGTTCAGTTGCATGTTACATTTCAAAAACAAAAAACAATCTTACCTGCACATTGATTGAATGAAAGTTTTTTGCGGTTGACATATTCCTGTTCCCCATCCGTTGGAGCCTGAATCTTAACATGGGTTCCATCAATGCACCTGATGATGTTTGGAAAACCTGGGTTCATCCTGAAAAAAAGCAATAAAACATTAAAGGCATCCTAACACTTAATTTGATGAAAGGTCACACACACACACACACACACACACACACACACACACACACACACACACACACACACTCCCACACTCAAACAAATGAATAATTGAACTGGTCCTTTTTTGGCAACTGTCCCATAATGGACGCATTAAAATAATTTAAAAGACTGATGGTGATGTGGACGTTAAACCCGAAATAACAACATCCCAACCATACTCTCTCACACAGTGGCACAGACACTTACACACTGACACAGACTGAAAAAGCAGTTTAACTGAAACAAGTTTGATACAACTATTATAAGGCCATAAACATGATGAAGTCACACTCACACGCACACTGACACTACAGTGATACATACAGGCACGAAGACAGATTTAGCCTACACACACCAAGAGCTAAGCCAACTATCGTAGCAGACGAACTTGGGAGCTAGATCTATCTGCTTGTCTGAGAATGAACAGACGTCAGACTGATCACGCACACACATGCACAGACTGTGAGGCACACAAAGTGGCAGTCACAGACAGACACAAACACACACATCACATATATTTTGGTCACAATTTTTACGAGCTATTCTAATGTGTACTAACCCGTAAATTTCTGGCTGATCGCAGCAGCCTCGGCATCAGTAGCTGGCATTTTCACTTCCACAGGCAGGCGACGCAACGAGGCCAGTGTCACTCTCCTAACAATTCTTGATGTTTTCTGAGATACGCCGATTGATTGTTTCACCAACATCATCTTGAAATGTGCCAGTGGCAAAAAAAAAAAAAAAAAGCGCGCAGTGCCAGACACACTTGTAGAGCAGGGGCAGAGTTCCGTGTCTCCGTCTGTGCAAATCAAATTCAATGTCTTCTCAAAGGGTATCTGTCAGCTGGATGATGTTGTGACGACGAAATCTTAAACTTCGCGTGACTTTCTCCATCCTTGAACGTGTCGAACGGATTCGTACTGTCCCGTAAAATACGGCTCTCCGCAATAGTTGCCTTCGTCGGTGGAAAAACATAACGTTGGCTGCCATCTTTGTTTTCATCTCTACCAGGGCGGACTCCTGCCCTCTCCTCGTTGTAGCTTACTCGACCGCCACCCACTGCTAAACTCGAGGTTAAAGGTTACTCTCGTCATATACATCCCTAAGTAACGATCTTCTATCTTATTTATCTTTACAGTTCATAAAACTGAAGAGAAGAATATCAGTCTTTAACGAGTGATTAGTTTGGCTTTGCAATGTTTTCTGCTGTTATTCCTGTGTGTATATATCAGATTAGGCTTATTACTAAGCTTGGACCTATTGTCTTTTTGGGTGTGTAGAAGAGAGAGATCATCGTTTTGTTTTCTTCTTTTAAAAAAAAAAATCAAAACCGAGATAAGTAGAATATACGAGGAGAACTGTACAATGAAGTCGAAGCTCAAACATAAAACATTCGTTAATGGTAAATATATAAAATCAGATAAAAGAGCGAGCACAATTCCACATACAAAGTTTTTATGCAAATGCAAAGGCAATCTAAGCTTGCTGCTGACAAGGGGGCGGGGGTGGGGGGAAGGGAGTGGGGGGGGGTGGGGGGGGGGTGGGGGCTAATACGGAAACCTGCAGCTTCATATTATAGTGAAGGAATCATCACTTTAAAACAGATGGTTAAGACCTTTTTCAAGCAGCATTGTTTCGGTTGTTATCAATTTTGGCTTTGTATGATTCAATTTCGAATTTATCTCTCACGCCTCTTGGACGACACGTCATATTTAGCGCAGTCTCGTTTTGTATGTATAAGGACACTTAGCAGACATGTATTAATTGACCAAAACACACCTTATCTGTTTTCAAAATCGCAATCCGAAATTACACTATTACAGTTAATAGCTAGGTTAGCATAATGATCTAGATACTGAACAAATCTGCATTATTCAGTGTACAGATAACCACTGAATAGGTTTCTTTAATGTGAGAGTATGCTTACATTGATACAAACACGTTTTATCGAATCCCTTTCTTTGGTGAATTCTTGTGTGTGTGTGTGTGTGTGTGTGTGTGTGTGTGTGTGTGTGTGTGTGTGTGTGTGTGTGTGTGTGTGTGTGCGTGCGTGTGTTTTTGTGTGTGTGTGTGTGTGTGCGTGTGAGAGTGTGTGCCTTTGTGCTGCTCTGTTCCTTCGGTGATTTTAAAGAAGGGTACATTAGATTTAATGAACATCTCAGCAGAGGCAGCAGAGCATTCCAGCAGAGCATTATTGTGCACTGGCTGCAAAAAACTGCTGCTAAGGTCAAATGTGTCTAACACTGTTTTTTTTTTTTTTTTTTTTCCCTAGGCTTGGAATTCCTCAGTCAATCCGACCAGTCAGCATGGTGATTTCTAAAGATGCACTTTCTACTGGTCATGGTCAAACAGAGGTCTTTTTCTGGTCAGTCCACACAAGGGTTTTTGAACACACGGACAGTAACACTCAGGTTCCACACATGAAACAGAATTCCAAGAGGGTTCTGTTCTTGGCCGTGCCTAGTTTGTCTTGTGTATGAAACCGCGTTCTGGTGTATGAAACCGCGTTCGTCTCTGACAGACTGTCATTCCATCTCCGGTCTTTTACATGTGATATTTGGCTTCGGGATGCAAGCCACCTGGGACAAAGTGACAACTTGAACTGCAGAGTAGAATGTTGTGTGTCAGAAACAGGAAAGGTATAGCAGTCAACAAACTGAACCTAAATAAACCAGCAGCAGCAGCAGCAGCAGCAGCAGCAGCAGCAGCAGCATGTCTTTTGATCAAATTGACGAAAAGATCACTGATCCATTTTATGTAGTCATTCCATAGTGGGGGAAACACGAGCGCAGGCTAACAATTCCTCCATAATTACATTAATGACTTTGCAAAGATTCGAACGGAAAAACGGCGGGGGACGGAAGCGTGGTGGGTGGTAGTGGTGGTGGTGGGGGGGGGGGGGGGGGATTAAGAAAATGGGAATGAAAAATCAGGGATACATATACATATATATATCGTGTGTGTGTGTGTGTGTGTGTGTGTGTGTGTGTGTGTGTGTGTGTGTGTGTGTGTGTGTGTATAGAAGAACGCACATAAAACGAAGATAAAAACAACAGACTTATATAATTCTTCCCAATATTTCGACCTGTTAACAGGTCTTCCTCAGGGAACTTTAATGACAAGAATGCAGCCAGGTATCCAGTTATGAGCTAAATCATATATAGATATATCCAGATAGATAGATAGATAGATACAGAAGAGAGAGAGAGAGAGAGAGAGAGAGAGAGAGAGAGAGAGAGAGAGAGAGAGAGAGAGAGAGAGACGAACGAAATTTTATTTTACCAGGTAATGAGATAAGCAAATTGCGCATGCTTTTTTTCCACCAGCCCTGGGAGAGAGCCCTGGGAGAGAGAGAGAGAGAGAGAGAGAGAGAGAGAGAGAGAGAGAGAGAGAGAGAGAGAGAGAGAGAGAGACAGACAGACAGACAGATAGATAGATAGATAGATATGTTTTACCAACTGACACACATTCTATTGGAAAAGGGACCTTTTTGAAAAATTCTTAATGACCCTTTTCTTGACCTCTTTATGTACACCATATGTCCATCTTTGGCCCAGTCCAGTACTGTGCGAACGTACAGTGAACGTTCCAACTATACGCTCCTTTACTTTCACTCAGCGCTGCACAAAAGTGGTTTCTGGACCATAGTGGACGATGGTACTCACTTAGCACCCGTGTTTCGCTGGACATTTTTAGTAGCACGCAAAGGTACATTTTAGCAGCAAGAGAGAAAATAAATCTGTTTACGACATATCTTATTTTTCGTCGTTGTCTTCTCATTATTATTCCTGAGTTCTTGGAGAGTTACCAGAGCATCGCATCAAAGAACAGTTTACCAGGTCTCCAAGTTCTGTCCGTTGTATGCAGTGGCCTTGGTCTTTGCACAGATGTCCATATTCATTCTACTGTGTAATTTCTTCCTCTCCCCCCCCCCCCCCCCTTCATCAGTTTCCTGGATGGCTGATTCAGCTAGGCCACTGGGTCTTGAATGTTACATGTCCTTGCCAACATAGTTTGACGACGAATAAGACAATTAAAAAAGTAATGCCTTTATTGGGTCGTTCTGAAGTTATCAAGTTTGTTTATTTCGATAATGTGCGTATCCTGCGGCAGTTGATATGTTTTGCAATTATTAAGAACTCAGTCTTTTACAAATTCTTTAACCCATTCCTCTGATAAAGCCTCCATTAAAAAAAAAAAAAATCATAAAAAAAAAAAAAAAAAGAGAGAATACCAATTCGAAGCTCAGGTCAGCCCACCAACCTTCGATTTTAAAGAGATTTTGACAGGTTTGAATTTAATACCATGGATACTAGTATTTGGGAAGATCATCTGGCACTGAAGTCCCTGTTAAACTCGTTGCTATCAAAACATTTCCAACAACATGCCTAGAGCTTCGGGGTGTATTCCTTCGTTGCAGCAAGTTTTGTTCTCATCAGCGCAGTAGTCTTGGCGGCGTCATTTTGCTGACTCGTTCTTTTGATCCAGATGTGCCCACGCATGCGTAAGGATTTAAAGCGTTCGATCTTCTATCCACTAAGTTTCGTTAAAAATCCATTCTGTTGGTTTTGTTTCATTTTACTGGTTAGAGAGAAACATTTAACCTGCTCCAAGCGGCAATATATATATATATATATATATATATATATATATATATATATATATATATATATATATATATATAACGTCTTATTCATTGCTCAACGGCTGATTTAAACTGGTTTATATTGTCAGGAAGAGAACAGCGAAAAAGCACACCCCGCGTTTCTCGTAACGGAAGTAAATGGATTTGCTGCAACGACGGTGCCTTGGCTCATACTCTTTGGTATGAAGAATTAAGCCGAGTATGTAATATAACAGGAAAGCTTGTGAAACTAGGAGACATGAACAATAAATAACAAGCTAAGGAAAACACTTCAGTTTTCATTATGAAATAGTTACACGTATATGACGTCACGCTGATGGTACTTGAAAGCACACATACAATAAAGATAAACACAGAACAAGTTGTGAAAATATCCTCAACAAGGAAGACATAGAATCATGTACTCCAAGCTGAACATGAGCACAAACTGCTAAATTAGGCGAAATGTATGCAGGTACAAACTGACGTTTATTTCAGACAGACTCCTATATTCCTTTTGAGCTGAATCATTGTCAAACATTCCATTTATACAAACAGAAACAAAATGCAAACCCATGGTTATAGTATAAGGGAAAAAAACCCCACCTAAATCTGAAATGAGGCAAGAAGGCAGTTGGATTGAAGTAACTTTTTCCTTCTTTGATACAATTTAGCTTGCACGAATGTCCGAATTAACGACGATGAATACGTATATCCCTTCAGGTAGCATATAAGATGTTTACAACGCGGCACACACACACAAGCCGAGAAACTTTCATTAAAACAGACGTTCCAAGCTTGGCCTTGAACTTCGAGGTGACATATGCATACAGCAACATTAATAAAGAGATATGACTTCCACTAATGAACAGTAAGCCAAGACTGGCAAAAAAATATTGGGTTTTGAAACCTATCACCGTTAAGAACAGACACAAGGGCAGGTAACCTCGGTATGGTTGATATCAAAGAAAATCGTATGTTAGACAGTCGAGCAGTTTGGCAGATCATCATGTGGGAGTAGAGACATATCTTTGAGGCATCATGCTATGGCCGCAGACGTTAAAGGGAAAGCAGATCAGCCAAGTGGAGTCCTACTTCCCTACGTTGCTCTTTGTCTGAACGCCAGTCGCTCTATTCATCCCCCAATCCCTCCTTCTGTAATGATATACATGTCTCTGTCAGAGTCTCGCTCGTCAAAAGCAAGGAACAAAAAAAAACCACACAAAAAAACCAACAAAAACAAACAGTAATCAGAGTTCCAGATAGGAGACAGTTGCACAAGTCTGAATGACTGTCTTCAGGAAACGGATGTTGGCCCACTTAGAATGTGGCTGTTTGTAAAAGCTTTTAGGGGTACAAAACTGGCTTCGAATCGGCGTAAATGTCATGTGTTCTTACATGTAAACGACTGTTTCACTGCCGTCAGAATGGCGTTTAAATTGGTAGTAAAATGGATCTTTATTTTTTCATCGTAAAAAGAACCTTTCATGAAATGATGAACGCTGCATTAAACAGCTAATTTAGTGTCTGTCCCTTCGTCTCTCTCTCTCTCTCTCCCTCTCTCTCTCTCCTCCCTCCCTCCCTCCCTCTCTCTCTCTCTCTCTCTCTCTCTCTCTCTCTCTCTCTCTCTCTCTCACGTAATAGTGTATTTGATTATTTCTTAATGTCACGAGATATGTTTTTGAGTTTCTCGAATGATTGTAAATTACAAGTGCTAGAAAGAATCGAGTCAAACCATATGCCTTTGTTGATGAACCTCAGTGTCCCAAATGACTGCACGAATAACACAAAAAGAAATGTTTCTAACCTTTTAAGCGAAAAGTATGTTTAGAATGAGACATATGCTAATGTATTTAGTGATATAGTTTGCTCCCCTGAGATTCAACAGAAAGTCGAAATGGCGATCAGTGTGACTGATGTGGATATAAATGAAGCTCTGTGTACATTAAACTGTTGCTTAAAAGAAGCAGCTGAGTGCACGAAAAAACAACAACAAACAAACAAACAAACAAAAACAGAGCAATGTAAATGTAAAACATAGTTATGATGATGACTGGTATGATGTGGAGTGTAAGTCTGGTAAGAAAAAGGCCCGTAATTTGTTAAATAGATACCGCCGCACTTTATTGCCACCAGATCATGTTTCTTATAGTAATGCCAGACGTGACTATAAACAGCTTCTGAAAACAAAACGTAAACACTTTAATCGAGCTATGTTAGAAAAAAAGAATGGTATCCTCTGTAAATAAACAGAAAGAATTCTGGAATTCAATGCAGAGAATTCACAATAAAAAATATACAACCTTCTAACAATATTAGTTTAGAAAACTGGTTTCAGCACTTTCAGAAACTGCTTGAAAAAGACGTAGATATCTGTAATATTATGGACGATGAAGGCGGTAGTGATGACAATGGTAACAATGATACCAATGATAACAATAATACCAGTGATGATACATTAAATCATCATCCAATTTCAAGGGATGAGATTCTGCTGGCTCTAAAGAAATTAAAGAATCGTAAAGCTAGCGGCCCTGATGGAATCATTGGTGAGATGTTAAAAATGCATGTAAATCTGACTTGTTGTTAGATTTTGTCACAAAATTTTTTAATGCTCTGTTTGACAGAGGTGTGTTTTCCTGAACGGTGGACTGAATCTATTTCTTCCTCTTTTACATACAAGAAAAGTGATGTTGATAATCCAAGCAATTACAGAGGCATTTCTTTGTGTAACATTTGTAGTAAACTATACAGTGCTGTTATCAACAGAAGATTGCAGGACTGGGTAGAAGAAAAGAACCTCACTGGTTGATTTCAAGCTGGATTTAAGCGAACTATTCTACAAGAGATCATATGTTTACTTTGATGGCATTTGTGCAAAAAAACGATTTTGTTTGAATCGCAAATTATATGTTGCTTTTATTGATTTCGAAAAAGCCTTTGATTCTGTTAATAGAAGTATTTTGTGGCATATTTTGTTTAAAATGGAATGAGAGGAAAATTATATCGAAGTGTCATGAGCATGCACGACTCCGTCAAAGCTAGAGTGAGAAGCGGTTGGTCTTTGATTGCATAAACTGCACGACTGGTGTTAAGCAAGATGATGTGTGCAGTCCTATATTGTTTTCCTTATTTATTAATGAACT